>JAAGKR010003960.1:20000-67422 GCA_011419295.1 Clarias macrocephalus | reverse complement strand
ATTAATCATCAGCAAAATCACAACAGCAGAAAAGAGTTGCTGCTGTTGCTTTGAGCAGTAACTCTATCACCACACCACATCCCGCACACTTTTGCACCATCAAATGTTCCTCTCCATCCGAGGCTCGTGTTTGATATGGTCGTAAATCTGATTCGCCAGCCGGAGCATTTGTAACTTTGTAACACACGAGCCTGTAACTTGAGCCAGAGACACAGACTGAATCTGTCTCCTCAGTGCGATCCGGGTTTGAGATGACACCCAGCCACCAGTTCAGATTTGTATTTGTCTTTCCAAAAACCACTTAATGCGATCACAGAATTAAAATTTCAGCAAGCCATCAAATGATTGGTGCGCCGAGGGAGTTGGGAGAGCGGGATCGGGTTTCCTGTGGCCTTGACTTTGAAATAGTCTTAACCTGGAAATGTTACCCAGCATTTAAACTCTGATACTATAAATGTACGAGTTGAATTTTGGTTATTAAAGTGGATTATTTGATGTGAAGTAAACTGTTTTTAATTACTGTTAAGTGAGACAAATGTCTGATTTTTATTTAATAGTAACCATACTGTATTACTTCTTTCTTTGATGGTCATAGGGTGACTTATTCTCCTTGATTCCCAGGACAATTTCTTTTAAACTCACTTTTATTGCTCAAAATATTGAAGAGTTTTTAAAATAGTTTCTTTATTAAAGAATTGATAAATTTCTGTGTTCCCCACATGATGGTAAAACCATGCCATTAAAGCATAGTTTCGATGTTTCATGGTGGCCCAACACCTGATGTTTTTTTATTCTTAGCCTCTTTTTGTAGTTAATCGACGACCAAAAATAAATAAATAAATAATAAAAAGTTTCCTTTTCAAACTATTTTTGTAGTTTGCAAATTTGACAGCTGAAAACGATGTTGATTAGTTCACTGTTATAGTCAGTAGTGTGTTTACATGGGCCATAATATTTGTTTAATAATCAGGATATCACAATCAGAATAAAAATGCATCATGCAGAACAGTCTACCCTGATCCGCCTTGAATCTAATAAGTCGGGGGGTGTAAACCTTTGATAATCCGTTCATTAGGTAAATATTAGCTATGTAAACATTGATCTGATTGTTTTTCTCTTAAAGAAATAAATATATTTTTCCTGCATATGTTTGCCCCACGGAAAGGTAACAACACATAGGTGATCTTCAGGAAGTTTCCGAGAAGGAAATTAGGTTTCGTTTCCGACCGATAAACTCCAGTGCTTACCTCAGACTTTCATCCACTGTGTCCCTTGCTGAGGAGAGGGGCTAATTGGGTTTCATTTCACATGTAGTAAAAATCTAACCAATCATTTATGAGACTAAACTCTTGTGACCATTCATAAAACCGAAAGAGGGGTTTATCAGAAAGGTTTATTGCGATAAAGGTTTATTTGTGCCTAAAGATACAATTTAAAAATTGGTTAGTTTATGTAACAACCTCAGCAGCGACCTCTTTTCCCCTCTCGTCTGTTCCAACCACGTTTTATACAGTAGGTCACTGTGTAGTTTAACAAACTACAATCCTCTGGAATGGACAGGGACTGGACAATGTGAGGCAAAAATTTATTCTAGTTTCTTTCAGGAAGCCTGGAGAACTATACCTCAAGACTACATTAAAATACAAGATTCATTTGATAGTTATATTAATTTCAGAGATACTGTACACCCAACAACCCCTCCCTTTATCGACCTATATGTGGAAGAGTTAAATAAGGAAAATTGAGAAACTATAAACATGGCACGGAGCATATTTAGCCATTTTTTGCATTACTGTGTTTTAATAATTATATACACTTGTCTGGATTGTGCTACATAAAGTAGCATATACTTCTTTCAGCACAACCTATGAACTGAAATTAATTTCATTTTAACCAACTATACAAACATGATTAAATTAATAACTAAATAAATAAATAAATGGGTCACAAAGGCAAAGAAATATCACAGGTTCATAAGATCATGTTCTTGTTTTTATGGTTCTTTTAGATTTAAAACACTTTTAAATCATAATAATAATAATAATAATAATAATAATAATAATAATAATAAGCGCATTTTGTGAGCTCTACATTTTTGCTATGTCAACCCCAAATTCCAGTAGAAGTAAAATTAACATGTTTTTGTAATTATAACTTTGGTTCTACAGTGCCTAGCAAATGGAAACTACATAACAGAAAACCCAAATGCACAGTTTGATGTCTGAAGCCTCCTCAGTCAACACACACCAGCAATTGGTCATTGAGCAATGCTGTGTGGATCCATGTCAGTTGATGGTCTTTTAAGGGTTAATCCTCCTGTTTAATAATTTTTTATTAATGCCTGTAATTTCATCATCTATGATTGGATTTACATCATTAAAACCTTGTATACACCTTTTCCCAAAATCCATTATTAATATTAATTAACTGTATCAGAGAACAAATTAATATTAGTTCATTTTCAGCATATGAAATAATATGTTATGACGTCACACAAATGTATAGTGAAGATACACTCACCCCTAACGCAGGGAGCCTCTGAGTGCAGACAACAGCGACCTTGAGTTTCCAGTCCGTTTCTCCATCGAGCTGGTCCGTTCGGATAAAGCACGATCCTGAGAAACGTAAACGCAATAAATCAACATGATAAATGAAACACTGATGCCTGATGAGACTCAAGGGCAGATGATGGACATGGGACAGGCGTTAAGGAACAACCTGCAGCCTTAGCAAGCAGTCAATAATAATCATTTTCGAATGCAAATCAGTTAGTTACTCCTCGAGTTTCCAAGCTTTTAGAACAATGGAGAACTGAGAGTAAATGGGAATGGCATACACTCACCAAAATAATAAAACATATCAGGTTATATACAGGGGATGATACAAATGTATTAAAATAGCTGATAAAATAAAATTATTTATCTGTAATATCAGAGCTTTGAAAGAACATAAAGAGCATACCAGACTTCTCAGTAGTTCTTAGAAAGATCATATCAGCTGGCACTCTCTGATTCTGTAGCACATGATCACAAAGATATAATAAGATATTAATAAGTATATTAATCCAGGTACAATAGTATAAAATACAACAGAAAAAGAAAATGTAATGTAATTAACTAAATATATGAAATATAAATTAATTAAATGTATATATTATTATTATTTTTTTTTTTTTAATCATCATTTTGGCCAAATTCCTTAAGTTAAGCTGTGAACATCTTGACAACCATCTGTCAGGTGACAGTGCTAACCTCAAAGCCTCCATGCAGCGTTCTCATACTTTACTTCCTTTTCTCACTCTTATTTTTAATTGGACGTCACTTTCTCTGATGACTTCCTCTCTCTCTCTCCTTTCCTTTTCTCCCTCTTTGAATTTTTTTTCTTTATGTGAACTTTTTTCCTTTCTTCTTTTCTTAGGTCTGAAGTTTCTGCATCAGAAAACTTAAATTAAGCGAAGACGACGCTAGCCAGAATTTGGACTTTTGGATGACCTTATAGAAGCTGTGATGTTCTGCACACATGCCTTCATGAAGTTGTCAGGCCATAGGAGTGAGATCACAGCACAGTAACTTTACTCTCACTATAGCATAGGCTCTGAATAATTGAGCAAGGTCATACGTGACACAAGCAATTACAGAGAGATAACCACAAGCTAGGAGAAACACAATGCACAATCAAAAGTATGACTGGTTTTCATGGGACAGATCATGTAGACATTAAGTCCTGACTTTTGTACTGACAAAAAAAAAAAAAAGAGTGGAAATGAGAGAGAGAGTGGAAATGAGAGAGAGAGAGCGAGAGAGAGAGAGAGAGAGAAGATACTGTACAAACCTTTTCAATAATGATGAGGTCTCCAACTTGGATGTCAGAGCTCTTCACTTGGACTTTACCTGAAAAGAAGAATTAAAACAATACAAAAAAACTTGACAATATGCATGGAGTAAAAAAAAAAGTCCACAGAACAAATATGCCTTTTTTAACTTTTTTATAAAAGGTTTAAACTTCAACAATTAAAGTGTTATTAATAATAATTTTAAAAAGGTTTGTTTATTTATAGCTTATCAATTCGTAAATCTAATTAAAATTCAAATGAAACCCTTTATTTATTCATATTTTGTTTCCAAACAGCGAGCCTTTCTTGTATTTTAGGTGTAGTCTTGAGGAATATTTCTCTAGACTTCCTGAAGGACTTTTGGCTCTTGTTTTTTGGCTTTCATTTTCAGTCCCGTCCTTGTACCTGACCAGTTTTTTGTTTGTTAAGCCACACAATGACCTGTGAATCATTCAGGCGTAAATTCATCTAGGGCATGAAACAGTAAGAAATACAGTAGGTGCAGATGATGACATATGATCAGGCCAGTGTTTAGTGTACTGGTGATGCTGAATGCCGAGTCGTAGGAACAGACGAGAGGGGAAATGAGGTTGCTGCTGAGATTGTTACATAAACAATACATTTTTTTTATTGTATCTTTAGGCACTTTGCAGGACAACTGAGTACAGTCTCAGATTTGCAGCCATGATGCTTTATCATGCCTGTCAAATGTCACACATGCATCGAGACTGGTTTCTATTCTGGCACCTAGGTGGTGGAATGAACTTCTTTTAGATGTCCGTACAGCCGAGTCACTGGCAATCTGTAAGCAATGTCTAAAGACCAACATATTCCTTAGGTATTTGGTAACCGTAGGTATTTTGTAAGAACATATTTAGTGATGGAAACTTCAAGTCACTTATGTAAGTCACTCTGGATAATGGCGTTTGCCAAATGCCGCAAATGTATGGTTCGATAAAACAGAAATATATAATCATGAGCCTTGCACTGAACGATACAATATGCAAGATCATGACCCCACTAGTTAGTGTTTTATCACTTGCGTTATATTTACAGCTGATCCCTCAGCAGCCTCTCTTTTATCCATCTCTTTTGCAAAATGTCATGTAACTGAAAAACTGGAACGAATGAATAAGTCTGAAAACTTTGATGTGTTGGAGGATATGCCTAGTGAGAAGCAATAACATTAGAGACTCATTCAAAAATGCTGTGTAAATATCTTCTTGACAAAAAACCTTTACATAAGCCATGATGAAAAACATTGGTGTAAACAACCGACGTACGTGGTTAGTATGATACATTTACAAAAGCACACTGATATTAACCTTGCGGCTGTAACTCCTGTCTGAGGCGCTGTAATAGAAATCAATTTCTTTTGACCTACAAGAGGTACAGTGTGGTTTTCTGGATCGTAATAAAGGCTGTGCCATTATTAAACATGCAGTGTACAAAATTGTAGAATGTGTGAGTGTGGAAAGAGTCATTTTGACGGGTCACCTCGGACTGTGAGTTTGCTGTACATCTGAGAATTCATTTCTTTGTCCCTCCTATAGCGGCGGACCTCGTCTACGGCCTCTCTCACCATGGTGACGGACAGCACAAAAGCCTGATTGACAGCAAGAACAATGAAACTCATCAAAAGCTGAAACAAGCGTTTGTTGGATCATTCAGCCCCCAATCGGTTATTGATTTTTTCAGGTTCTGTTACATTCAGATGAACTCACCAGCGGCGCCCAGTAAGTGTAGAGATATCCGATTTTTAGTGATGGCACAAACTGTGAGGAAGCCACCACCAGGAAATATAAGTTGAGGAAAAACTTGAACTGCTGGTATAAAACCTAAAACAATAAATACATAAGACAGACAAGAAAAATAATATTACATCTTTTTCATTAATTGAAACGTTTGTTCGTGTCCGAACCAACAACACACCTTCCGACACATTTTTTTTTGCCAGTCAGATTAAAGCTCTCTGTTCTGCTCTCTCTATTCACTCACTGTTCTGATAGATCATGTTCTTCCGGATAAGATACAGTTGGCGACCTAGCGGCACTTCAGACGAACAGCTCGTTCCCTCATGCAAAATTCATAGGACAAGCTGAAAATGAAGTTGCCAGCCACACCTGAATAAGACATCAGCCAGCAGTCATAACACAGCAGATCGGCTGTACACGTAAACGGAAAAAGGCACGTCAGGATGCTGCTGCCGCTTCAGTTCGCAGATAGTTGCTCATTAACCTGATTAGTAAGGGAAAGCCGTTCTGAGAACCGCGGGTAGGGATTTCACTTTAAACTATGTGTGAGCTCAGCTACAAGCACGAGACAGGGGTGAACGAGTGCTCAGGACAAAAGCAGAGATACCTTTAACATGAGGAACATTCAATCCGAAACAAGGGGACATTTTTTCGTAATGAAGGCATATCACCGAAAATTTCAAGCACAGTATGGTGATGAGAGTTTTACCTGCAGTAAAACATTTGAATGGTGCAAACGGTTTAAAGAAGGCTGTGTGTCAGTGAACGACACACGTGGACGAGGTGGCTCTGAGCCCACTGCAGTCGTTTCCCTGAACATTAAGTGGAGCACCTGATTCTTGAAAATCGACAGCTAACTTGCTGCCAACTTGCGGTAGAGACGCATCGTACACCCAATCATTCACCAACATCACCTGCACATTACAGAAATTAGTTCGGGAGATATTGCCACATTCCCTGTTCAGTCTTGATTGACCTCAGTCCAAGCCATTTCCATATGTTTGAGCCATTAAAGGAGTTCCTTGGAGGCCAGTGTTTCAGACATGATGCAGGCTCTGGCATACTGAGAAGACTTTCTACCATGATGGCAGTCGAGCACTAGTGAAACACTGGGAAAAGTGCATCAGCATGGCAGGAAATTATATAGAGAAATAAAGGGAGTTTCTACATTCATTACTGTGTTCTGTTATTCTGTATAATCAAAAGTCCTGATTTGACGACATTTTTAATTAAAAGCCATTTGTACATAATGTAAGTTTATCACCAACATCTTTTGTTAAAAAAAAAAAAACAAAGAAGACATGCTGGAATATTTAATTTGTTTGCTTTAATTATGTGACATCACATAAGAGGGGGAGCTGTTGTATATGGCCACAGCACAACCGTGAGTGAGATATGGCTTTTATACAACAGTTTCATAAATGCCATTTATTATCAAAAGATTATGACAAGTTTCTTATTTAACCACTTTTGACCGATAGTGTAATTAACGAGTTAAAGTGGTTTTGAATTCTTACTGGTACTATGCAGCTGAGAGAGAAGGTGTGGAGAATAAACCATGGGGGTGGTGGACAGTCCTGAAAATCTTTTAAGATTCACTTTATATTTTCACTTATTCCATTTTAGAATAACAGCCCTGTTAAATTCCAGCTTCTGGGGTTGAATCCTAGATAGCGATAAATGGAAAGCTAGGGTGTACAATCCCTTGTTCAAGATACCAAGAAGTGCCATTGATTAGGGGCTAGCAGGGGATTTGGTACTCAGCCTTGTCTTAGTAGCTCACGTTATGTGTAAGTAAAACAACACAAAGGCAGTTGAAGCAATTATTAATGAGGCATAGTCTTGTTTAAGATGACAATGTTATCAAATGTGTTTTCTTGCTGAAAGTGCTTCAGTTTTGCATGTAGGCATGTGTTTTGGTAAGTAGCTGCTCTTCCCTCAGTACTGCAGACCCAATTTCACCAATGCTGCAACCGGACGTTAGTGTAATTATCAACTGTAGAACACCTGTGGCACGGAGTGATGCATATAGTTAAACAATAGAGTGCTATTACTGTGTATTATCATCACTCAAGGAAAAACTCTCATCCAATCAGATTACTCTGTATACTGTTGTTTAATCTGTACTAATGCATTCATGATCCAGCATACTTTTTGCTAAATAAAAGCCACACATGCTATACATTAAAACTCCTCCATGTACTGCGTGTTCTATACTTACCCCTGGCACAAAGGTGATAATGTTGTATTTCTGGTTTTTGATAGCGTTTTTGGGGTACTTCTCCTCACATTTTTCAGGGTGGCCTAGCCAGACGGTTCGAGCCTTCAGCTCCTTCTTCCTCCGGCACACGTGAGCCAGATACTCGCAGCAGCTGAGGACAGGAAGTGAAAGACAAATCATCATGAGAAAGGGGTTGATGTAAGTGGTCATACTTATTTATTTATTTATTTTTATCAAATTATAATAATAAAAACTTAAAATGCCTCAGTTCCCTCCAGACAAATATAGAGTACAAATACAGGGTGATTTACTTGAAAAAGGCCCCAAGACAAAGCAATCTGAACGAAACAACAAAAGCTTTAAACATGCAGAAGGCACCTGAGTGGTAGGCACCGTGGCCATTATGCCAACATGGACAAGAGAGTCAGATACTGTTTCTTGTTCCGGTACATTCAAGAACATGGAGCACCGCATCGAAATGTGGAGATCGCTTCCAGTATTGCATGTAATGCAATCGATTACACACATGTCATGGTATGTAGGGTATTTTTGTGTTTCAGAGCATTTCATCATACGTAGCAAGAGTTATTACAGAATATTCAGGGCCACTTTCGAGTGAATCACACCGTATAATCTCTGCATGTTTTAATCATAGCTGGATTGTTAATCAAATCTCTTTAAATGTGAGAATCAGGCTGGGTCAGATAATTTGGTGCTCCACACCATGGTGCTCAAACATCATGAACCTTAGGAACCGTAAACAAACAGGACACTCTATTGTTTGCAAAAAATAGTTATATTTGCATTTGTATTTTTATATAAACGTACCGTACAGTATACTTGGCAAGATCTGAATTTTTCAAACTGGAAAAGTTAACATATAAATAGAATTCACTGTTTTTTGGCTGTTGTAGGACTGATTTGATTATATTTTGACTTTACTTTATTACATTAGTTAGAATATATTTATATAACTAATTTATATGTATTTCATTATTTATGAAGATGAGGCATCTTTTTCATAAATCATTTATTATTTACACTATCGCTATTATTCTTACTGGCATTCAAACAGTGTGCAAAATAAATTAGAGCTGTTTGATATCAATATAACTTCATCTTATATCGCTACCGTGTCCCTGCTTCGGCTTCAGCTTCCACCCCCTCTGTTCTCTTCTCTAATGCTGAGCACAAGCGCGTATGTTAAACTCTCATTGCTCACTTTGAAGGTCATAGAGCAAGCTTGTTGACTTTTCTATCCGTTTTACATTCCACCTGAAGTCTACACACATCACGCTGATGGAGAGGATAGCTGGGCCTCTGGTGAGTGTACACAGTCATGCTGATTGGTTTGGTTGGCATTAACGCAGATTACATAAACTTGGGGGGGAAAAAAATACAATAATATTTGTGTTGGCCTATCTGCTCTTCGTGCGCACGTTGCCAGCACCCTGATTCATAAGAGAGATTATTTGCTCAAATAAACGTTGTTTAAATAATTGGACCGTTTGAATAAGCAGAATCACTCTGCTTGAATTATTTGTTCGTTTCATAATCCTTTGCCTAAGCACACTGAAAATTACTGGCAAGCACCAAACTGGTCAGCTGTGTGAAATCCGATTTGTTCATTAGGGAAACAAAATCAATATGCAGCTTACGACTGAGATGCATCACCGATAAACAAATGACAACGGAAACTAGAGTCAATCAAGCAGTCGCTTTATAAACAGAGCGCTCCATCGAGAGCTGGAAGTTAGTAATATTTCAGTATGACGTGAGACAGTGATCAGACTGAATAAGCACAGATTCTAACCTAGAATTCGGTCATGCTACTTAACCCTGGTCTCTTTTGACTGATGATGTGCAACTGGGAGCCAAATGCATAACCAAGTGTGTGTGTTTTTTCATGCACAGTTACCTGAGCATTAGAGAGATTCACTGCCAACCTTCCTCTTTAACACACACAGATAGACAAATACATGAACACATGCACGAGCGGGGGGATTCTACTAAAATGCGTCCAGTTTCATGACTTACAAATGTCCAGATAAGCAAACTAGCATGACTGAATGGTGAAAACATTTACCTTTAATGCTAGTGATCAGTTCATTCCTATGAATAAGATCTCAGTTTGATGAGGTTATTTCACATTACTATTTTGCCTAAGGCTATTTCAAGTGGAGAGAAGTAATGCATACTTCTGTGTGCAATTTTTTTTTACATTCTAACAGTAAATTATTATTTTTAATAATGTATGAAATTCTGTGACACCTCATCCCTGCATTCATGAGCCGTCATCAGGTTAAGAATTTACATACAGTACACTGAACTATGACCTATTTCAGCTAAGTGTTCAATTCAATCCAGGGAAATAGTCAGCATCTGCCATGTGACCCACAATTTGATGTTCTCCCTGTGTTAATAGACAACCTCAGGTTCTCTGAGTGTCTGCAATGTGGTTTTGTTCCATCCAGAGTCACACCCAGACATACCACAGCGCTGACTCGTATAAAGGGCTTACTAAAGATAGTAAGTAGTCAGGTAGCCAGGTAGGTACATAGATGGACGAACAGATTCATACACAATCAGTCAGACGCCCTGTTTTTCTTTTTTGTACTGATTTCCAAACATTAGTATTCCAGCAAAAACATTTTACAGTACCTTACCTCTGTAGGCCAGAAAAAAAAAAGGTATTGTTCAAGGTCATTTGCAAAACTCATCAAGCACCATGATGAAACTGGCTCTCATGAACAGCATCACAGGAAAGCAAGACCAAAACTTACCTCCGCTGTAAAGGACAGGTTTATTTAGAGTTACCAGCATCAAAAATCACCATTTAACAAACAGCACCTCCGATTAGAGCCGTTATGAAGGCTTTACAGAGCATTAGTAGCAGACACATTTCAATACCAACAGTTCAAATGAGATTACTGCATATTTTCGACGCCTTCAGCATTGTTTTACAGTGTAATAAGAAATAAGAAATAAGAAATAACAAAGAAATAAGAATCAGGAAAGACCATGGAATTAGATGGTGTGTCCAGGCTTTTGACTAGTATTGTACAAACACAAAGACAGACAGATAGATAGATCTGTAACTTTCTTGTCTTGTTGCTGTACCTATAACTCACTGCTCCTTCCCGAACCCTGCTGCACTAGTGATAACAACTAAACGTGTTTTAACTCCTACACCAAGAAAGCAGTTGAGCTCTGAATTGACATGGAACTGAAGCAAAGCAGTGTATTTTGGTTTAGAAATCTGAGCCAAAAAACAGAGCTATATATAAACTATTACAAGTGTGTTTTCAAACATACAGTGTTACCTCTACATATGAATTAAGTTCTTAAGGCGAACTTTCATATTGAATATTGAATATTTCTCATTTATCCATGGAAAAAAATTTAAATGCAGATAATCCAAATATTGTATTACCAATATTACCAATTTACCATTTACAATTATTACCAACACTAGAATCCTATTTTTGCATATAAAAACAGTCAAAACATTTGTAAAAGACATGTAAATAAAGTAAAATATTACATAAATAGACATTAAACCTCACTTAACCTTAATTTATGATTCCTCTTGGCACCGGCTACTTTAGAAATAGACTGAAAGAAAAGTGGCAAACACACTTCGCTTGTCTTTCCACAGATGCAAACAACTTAGCTCAATTGTTAGCTCGTATGCCGGGGCAAATTTCTAGCAAAATTTCAGTTCTTAAGCAAAAACTTGGTATGCCAAGGTACGAATGTATTTTCATACACATCAGTCAGTGACTACTTTTTATCTTTTCAATGTGAATTATGAAACCAAGCCAAATAGCAATCAAGAAGACTGGATTTTGCTCTGAAGTGGACTTGATAAATAGACTAATATGTAGGAAAAATCATCCTAAATAAATTATTCATCAGTTCACATGGTCTCCCAGGTGTCTTGCAAGATGTCATTGCTCTTAAGAAATGGCTATAAGAGTAATACAGACACATAAACGCGTTCCTCTAACCTGAACATATAAAAAATACTGTATAGTCACATTTACTACATTTCACTCTATTTCACTCTATCACGCCAGGGAATATAAATTCATGCTTTTTCTGCAGCCCCATTTTATATTCATTATAAGTGTTAAAGTGTGACATACCTTCCACACAGCACCTTCCAGCCTCCACAGAGGAACCAGCCCAGGCCACGGCGCCGCTGTCTGATTCTGGCTCTGGGAAGCGTGTGATAATCGCTCTCGTCGTTCTCAAAAGCCTCCTCAGACATCATCAGGGGCATCTCGTCAAGATTCAAGGACTCGTCTTCGATATGGTACCTGGACAGGAGAAAATAGTAGGTAACTGAACTATACGTTTTCTATTTAGAGACTATGTTAGTACTTCAGGTGAAAACTTATCATAAAAAAAGTAGAATGTTGAGGCGGACAATTCACTAGTTGTCACCTTTTACCCTCCTCCTGGGTTCCTGGATAACCAAAACATTGGACCGAGCAGCGCTCTAACTAATTAATGTTAAATTATTTCACTAAACAGCATTAGCCAAATACATAAAAAATAATACTGTATAAAAGAATTGTGCTTCAGCAACCTTGCCTGCAATCTGGGTGACGGCTACTTTGCCTGATTAAGCAGGGACATCACCTTGATGCCTTGAGGGTAGTGTACACAGGACTATACATTAATCGAGCATTACTTCACACAAATATCCCTGATTATACTCCACAACTTACTCTTTTATCCTAAGTGCATCCTTATAAATTTCTTGATGTTCACAGGAGAAAAGGAAAATCCGGTCCAAATCAACTTTGAGATTAAGAACAGAGACCTAGGGTGCTTTAAATCATCAGAGTAGGTTTAGGGAATAAACTTAAAACATAAAACAACTCATTTGTTAGGGTGAGAATACTCTCTACACTCGTGCACATATCTGTAGTGCTGCGTGGCAGAAAGATACAATAACACGCTGAGACGAGATGAGTCTCCAGAGAATATCAGATTACAGCCACACATCAGACCAGCATCACCTCTACTTACATCCTGCTCCCACCTCTACTTACAGACCTGCTCCCACCTGAGCATTTCAGTTCTCTATGAACTTAACTGAAGCACTTAAATTATTATCTTGAGTTAGGGTTTTTCTGATTGAATTAAAATTAAAGATGCCATATTTGTGAACCTTGAAACATTGTGATTTTGTTGCAATAGCTATTTTATATGTGACCTATAAATGTTATATGCAACCCTTATATAACATCTAAAATATTATTATACATCACCCTTCAATCAATGAAAACCATTGTTCACTAAAGATCAATCACTGCTGACCGGCCTGTATTTGTGGTGGTAAAATGTTGCTATTCCTCTATGATCCTGCAGGTGGTGCTCAAATCTATTCATACAGCATAGAATCCTGTGCGGTCAGGACAAATGATTTGCTAAGTTTGTTTAGAATTGTAACTAAATACAAAGCAAAAAGATTAATATTGAATCTGAGTATTTATAAAATCATGATACTTGAACCGCAATACAAATCAAATCGTCACCTAGGTATTGTGATAATATTGAATAGGGAGTTCCCTGGTGATTCCCATTAATGATCATGGCTGCTCCATGAAGGCCAATCACTATTGTTTGGTTAAGACCAATCACTGATCATCACTCTTGCAGAAAGATAAATTGGCACTCTCCCGTAAAGATCAATCCCCGATCATCTCTGTCCCCTAAAAAAAACAATCACAGATCACCGTTGTCCACAAAGATCACTCCCTGTTCACCGTTGTCCACAAAGATCAGTCCGTGTTCACCGTTGTCCACAAAGATCAATCCGTGTTCACCGTTGTCCACAAAGATCAATCCGTGTTCACCGTTGTCCACAAAGATCAATCCGTGTTCACCGTTGTTCACAAAGGTCAATCCCTGTTCACCATTGTTCACAAAGATCAATCCCTGTTCACCATTGTTCACAAAGGTCAATCCCTGTTCACCGTTGTTCACAAAGATCAATCCCTGTTCACCATTGTTCCACAAATATCAATCCCTGTTCACCATTGTTCCACAAATATCAATCCCTGATAAACATTTTTCAGTAAAGATCGATCACTGATTGTTGCTGTCCCGTAACGATCGAACCATGATCGTCCCTGTCACGCAAAGATCAACCCCTAATCGTAATTGTCCCACAAAGATCAACCCCTGAGCGTAGTTGTCCCACAAAGATCAACCCATGATCATCACTGTCCCTCAAAGATCAACCCATGATCATCACTGTCCCTCAAAGATCAACCCCTGATCGGTGCTGTCCCACAAAGATCAACCCCTGACCGTCACTGCCCCGTAAGGATCAACCCCTGATCACTATGTTCCACCAAGACCAATCACTGATAAACTTCTTCCACAAAGAACAATCACTGACTATCATTGTATCACAAAGATCAATCACTGTCCACTATCACACCCAAATGACTAATCACTGTTTGTCTTTTTTAACAGGTAATAAAAGTTTCCACATCTGGATTTCTGTAAAGATGTTTTTGTAACAATAGCCATCTAAAAATGATCTTAAAAAAATAATGAAACATTGGGGGAAATGCTTGGGAGAAATGTGCTAGCCAAGCAAAACTCTGTAAAGAGATAGTGTTGATGACTAACAACAACTCGTGATGTAGATCCTCAATATAATGATCATGGTTAAGCAACAGTGGAGCTGTAAAATGAGATGTAGAACAAATGTAAAACAGCTGTAGTAAAAAAAAAAATAATAATAATAACCCGGTAAAACGACGAAACATAGCGTTAAATGTGTATTAAGTCCAAACAACTGTGTCACATGGTATCACAGTGCCTGGACCTGCGAGTGAGACACTGACAGCTGACAGAAACACTTAGTTTAGCTTGCTAGCTCCAATCCCCAAAACCGAGCCAAATAACACCACTGAACAGCTTTAAACTAACATTTAAACAATTAAAACTCAATGGTATACTTAAAGAAAGCGGTTCTAGCAGTATAAAAGTAGAATTCTAACCTGAGAGGTCTGCCAGCATTGTAATAAGGGTGTTTCTTGGAATTGTTTCTCATAGGATTCAGTGGGATGCTATCAGCCATCTTGCCTACGCTTGTGTACGAAATGACGTCATTCTCATGCGCCACTCGTGCGTCCTTCTTGTCTTACACTGTGTAGAAAGGCAGTACTGGGTGACTTTTGGTTGGACAGTTTATTTAGTACAGAAGTATTAAGTTTTAACGCAGACTCGTTAAATAAAAAAAATCATTTCTAATCAAGTGAGACGGCTGACTTAACTCTCATAAAGTAAAAAATAAAACATTCAAAAATAAGATTTTTTTTTTTTTTTTTTTGCATATTTTGTGGCCAGGCTATTAGATATACATTGATATTCAATTTATATGAGTACACCAGAAATAATAATAATAATAATAGTGTGTGTGTGTGTGTGTGTGTGTGTGTGTGTGTGTGTGTGTGTGTGTGTGTGTGTGTGTCTTTTTTTCTGTCCCAATGTAACAGTCGACATGATCATCAAATGTAACAGTGGACAGCGTCATCATCCTATTTTATGTCATACTGTTAGCTAATAATACATCTGCCGAAGCACTGGAGAAATGTAAGGACTGGCAGAAAGTTGACCGCACGCTCCATTTGCAGGTAATGGGTCGGACACACTATATACAGTCAAGCTCGAGGTTATTTATACCCCTGGCAAATTCAGACTTAAAGTTACTTTTATTCAACCAGCAAGTTTTTTTTTTTTTTTTGCTGTTGACCGGAAATGACACAGATATCTCCCAAAAAATAATAAAATTATGTACAAGAGGCATCATTGTGGAAATTTTTTTTCTAAGCTCTTGTTTACATTGTCCAGAATTATTCATACTTTTTGCAAACCGTCACAGTCTATGGGAAAATCCCATGATCTATACCATTCCAAATAGTTCAAGCCATTTGCATCCTGATTAATTGAGGACAGCTGTTTTAATCATCTCAACAGGTGAAAAACAGAAGCTCTCTGCTGGACAGTCATGGTTAAGACAAAGGAGTCACTGAGGACCTGCGGCTGTGCATTGTGGCTGCTCACAAGTCAAGAAAGGGCTATACGACCATATCTAAATGTTTTTGAAGTTCCAGTGGCTACAGTGCAAAGCATTATTTAAAAATATCAGACGTTCCGCTCTGTGAAAAATCTCAGAAGACATGGTTGGAACACCACCAAGGCCATCCTGATGATTCTGGGCTCTGCTGGTGGCAACGTCTCAAGGCAGACAATATAACGGACACTGCACCCCGCTGGGTTCCACAGACGCAGACCAAGGAGGATACCACTTATCCAGATACTTATCCACTTATCCTGCTTGGCCTTTGCAAATGCTCATCTGGACAGAGCATTTGACTGGTCTTCCAGAAGCAGACTACTGGTCTTCTGTTTTATACAATTTTACTGATAACAATTATACTGATTATACAATCTCTTTATATACAAACATTATGATCTATTATCATATATTCTATGTTTACAAAGAGTCCATTTTAAGATATTTACAATTTTTTTTCATCAACCAATCACAGTCCTTGAATTGCTGCATCATCCCTAGCAACGGGGTCAACCACACCTCCTCACTATGATAATTCTAAGAATATAAATTCACATATATTTACATATAGTCTTAATTATAAAATATTGCTAGTATTTTATAACCTAAATCCCTCTATAATTATAAAAGGTGCTAATAATTCTGGTCTTAACTTTGCAGATTGAAATACTACTATTTAGTAATTTATAACTTACCTTTTACAATTACAATTTATAGTTACAATTGTTTTGCCATACAGTACATATACAATTTTGCCATAGCATTTGTACAGAAGGATGCAGTTTCTAATATAGGCTAGTTTAACATAGACAAAATGTAAAAGTTTTTTTTTTTTATTATCAGGTTGTCTAATCTACAGGACAGCTAATCTAACTCTCTTCTGAAATACTGTATTTTATACTGCTATGATAGGTGTGGGCAGAATTTACAAGAGGCTGAGATCATCAGGCACTTCATAATGGCCATTCCATCCAGTAATTTTTACTTCTTTTTAATTTTACCATATCAAGTGGTAAGTTCCAAAACATGTTATTATCTAATATACAGTGCAT
The DNA here is from genome assembly GCA_011419295.1 of Clarias macrocephalus. NCBI lineage: Eukaryota > Metazoa > Chordata > Actinopteri > Siluriformes > Clariidae > Clarias > Clarias macrocephalus. The sequence continues at coordinate 50,456 of JAAGKR010003960.1, read as the reverse complement.
ATACAGTGTTTTCAAAAAAGGAGACACATCTTCAGTAACCACGGTATCATGGAAATGGTCATAGTGGATCAAGAGCTAATCCCAGGAACACTGCGAATCTTGTTAAATCAGCTCATTTTAGGTTTCACCTCATTACTGTATGTATGAATAATATAGCTTGAGTGAGAAACAGTATGCCTTGTATTCATGTCCTTCCAAGATATAAAATAGTGTCTTGTTTCATGCACTTTGAATACTGTGATGTCTTACTGAAACTTATGCCTATACTTTAAATATCCCACAGCACAGCTTCGATTAAAATGTAAATGTCAGCACAAAATATCACCAACATTGCATCACTAATCCATGCCAAACCTGACAAAGAAAAACCTGAAGTACTGTAATGTCACTGTCAGAGATTTTTCTTTTTATTATGAACTTCTTGTATAACTTTTGATGCACCATTTCCCCAAAACGTCTAACAGAACTTTGAATGTTATCCATGCTAATATAGTTAAATTGCAAAACAATATTAAATCTAGTTAAATGGGTTAAATCTTTAAATGACAATTGCTGAAAATAGTTCATTGTCAAAACATGATTCAAGATCTTATCTTGGTAGAGTCTTCACTACAGTATATAGACTTCACTACAGTGGTTTCACTATGGATATCTTGATTAAAATTATATTTTTATTGTTGGAGGAAATCGCACCTACAGTAGGTGACACAGCTGGCAAGATCTTAGATCTTTCCACAGACTGATATTATGTTGAATATTCTTCTTATCCAACAATATCTAGGAAATACGCCTGAGCAAGTTTAAAAAGTAATTAAAGAATTATTTGAAAAAATTGTATTTATGATTTCTTTAAAAATATGTATGAGTGGGAAAATAAATTCAGTCAAAACCTGATTTTGTCTGTTTGACAAAAAGAAGTCTGTAAAAGCAATATAAGATCCAGAACTTCTTGCACAAATTGCATCGTAAAATGAAAATAAAAACACTAAAACACTTAATTTCGATAATTTACACACAGACACAAATGTTGTTAATTGGCAAAATACTGGTATACATACTGTAATTACTCATTCAAAGTGCATATTTAAGCAGTAAGCTACAAAAGCACCAATCATACCGTATCTTTTAAACCCATTGCATTTTATTTTCTGTGGAAAAAAAAACATTGAGGAAAAGCAATACAAATCCCTTATAATAAATACAAAAAGATTAATCTAAATGTATACAGTTACATCTTTTTATTTTTGATTATTTGTCAAAATTGCAACTAGAGAATATATCTTTAAGAATATTCTACTTCATGGCAATTACACTATTAGACTATTTTACCAGCAAACTGATATCTTTATCAATTTATCAAAGTTCTTTTAAGCTTTACAACAAAGCCATTGCTTTATCCTGATAAAAACCCGAGTGGACACATTGAACACAGCTTTACATTCAGTGGTAACTTGTTCAAGATCATACAATAAAATCATTTGATGTTGGATTCCCGTAGCTAATGGTTGGTACAAAACTAAAATCAAATGCCATCTGTGTGTATGTTGCAGTTTGTATTACTGCTAGTGATTGATTGTCCACATACAGTACCATACAACCACTGTTACAGTTATTTGTTATGTCTGGCTTTTTGTTTTGTCTGGCTTTAAACATTCCATAAAGTAGAACAACTAAACCAGTCAATAGAAAAAGTTAACATTGTAAATTTATATACAGTTGAAAGTCATTAGGTACATACTGAAGCATCTGTTGTGGTTCCACGTGCATTTTTGCATACAAGATTATTTCCACTCTCTCTGAGTTTAATTAATTCTAATCTCTTTATTGTCATCCATCAACACGGAAAAGTGTCGTCCGGGTGCAAGGTCTACACTTGTTTTTCCAAGGGCTCGGATTGACGAGCTGTTGCTACTGCTTGTCTTATCCATGGCTACAGTAGGAAGTTGAGGTACCCCTCCATTCTGAATGACAGAAATTTCATTGTTCTTCATGGCTAAGCCATTGCTAATGGCTACAGCATATCGACTCCAGAAGTTCTGATCCATGTTCATGGCCCTTGCCGCAAGGTCCTTCTGAAATACTTCATTGAACTTGAGAGCTTCAGCACCTAGAAGAGCCAGTGGGTTTTCCACAGACAAGCGCCTACCTCTCCGTGCAGGTATGTTATTCCACATGTGAGTGCCCATGTGTACCTGAAGGGAGGGAAATCAAGAAACATAATCATGGATTAGTATATATAAATACAGTGCATATACTGTACTTCCTCTAACATATAGAGCACTTTGCTCTACTGTGGGTTCCTGTGGTGAATCCCAACATACCTTGAGATTGCCTTTTGTTGTGAAGGCACGGCCACAGATGGAGCAAGCAAAAGGTTTTTCACCAGTATGTGTGCGCTCATGGATTTGTAGGGCGCTTGCCGAGGAGAAGTTTTTCCCACAGACATTACAGTTGTGTTGTTTAGGGGTTCGTCGTGGTGGTGGGCTTCCAAACAGTGAAGTCATACCTGAGATTATTGCTTCTGAGGGAGTTGGTGAAGACGGAATAGATCCAAATACAGGGAAAGGGCTTTCTTTAGGTGTGTATGGTCTATTGCAACTTTCCATTTCCATCTTAACTGTGGCCTGTATTCTGTCATCCATATCAGTGGACCTCTGGCACATTCCTAAGAAATCAACGATAAACCTTTAGTGTAGACCACAATAAGTGCCAACATATCTTTCAATAGCAACCCAAATACAGTATATATTACAAAGAAGGTAGAAGTGTTAAGTAAACTTTTATCAGCAATTTCCATGTATCTTTTGAATGTTTATGCTTTATAGGCCTACGCGTGATTAAATAATTAGCACAATCTTACCATGCTCCAAGACTGAAGACTTCCTGATCTGATCATACACTCCTCCATTTATTGTATTAGGGGCTGGAGACGCAGACGTTTCATGTTTAACTGTAGGTGCTCGTTCAAGCTTATCAGAAGTAATGTTCAGTGAAAACGGACTGTCATGTAAGACCTCAGGTGGACATTTTGTCAGTGTTGGTGGATGAATGACATTGGTTGACTCTGTCAAGAAAGTACTTTGGTTCTCTAAATCTCCTGTGGACGGAGAGCTGTTGTCTGGGCGGTGGTCAAAAATGCCACTAATTACCATCTTCTGTTCAGGTAAATGGTTAAGGCTATTTGTCAAGTCACCGTTTGATGTTCTAACATCAGACACATCATGAGACAATGGTGAAACCTGTGATGAACTACTGTCTGAAAAAGTGTTAAGTGGGTTTTCAATATTTTCTGAAATATCTTCCTCTTCGCATGAAATATCGTCAAGACCATCATCCTCTTCGTCATCATAATCATTCAGACTGTCGAAACTCTTCTCTTCAAGAATCAACTCATTATTGTTTTCCTGAATAGCATCTGCTGGGAGATTTTGGAGGTTATTAGGAATCTGGCCGCCCATATGCATGCGAATGTGCTGCTGTAACACAACAGCGTTGGTGAATTTCTTCTGACAAATTGGGCAGGAGTGCTGAACTTGAAGAGGAGGCTTTGCACGGTGGACGCCAAAGTGTGTCTTCAGGTTGCCTTTTGTAGTGAAGGCACGTCCACACACCTTACATTTAAAGGGCCTCTCACCAGTGTGAATTCGGTAATGCATCTTTAGTGCACTCTGGCAGCTGAGGACCCGGTGGCAGATCACACACTGATTGGGATCCATCATCTTTTTGTCAATGTTCTCCACAAGTTGCTGGAGTTTGGATGTTTCAGATGTCTGCAGAGATACTTGGACTCCACCAAATGGAAACCTGGCTTTAATGTGCTCTGAGATTTGAGAAGGAGTCGAAGGATTTATCACTGGGGTAATCACATCAGTGGACTCTGGTGTATTTGCTCTAATGGTTGCTTCTGTTGATAGAAATTTTGAAACCATGTTGTGACTTGCAGAGATAAAATTCTCACCTGGATCAGTCAAACAGTTTGTAGGTAGGTACATTTCACAAGATTTTGAATGTACTGTAGTCCTTCCCTCCTTGTTTAACTGGATACACCCAGCCATCTTAGATGTATCAATGTGGCTGTCAGATTGTATGGGAATTTCCTTGTCAGTACTAGTGGCCTTTGGAGACAATTGTATACTTTCATTTCTAGCTAGTGAGGACCTTTGTGGAGATCTTTCTGTTGATGCATTGCTGAAGGACTCACTGTTTTCCACACTTGTTACTGTTTGGGGTATCTGCAGACCCAATCTAGGATTTAACGTCTGCAGAATAGGTTTGCTGTCTAACCATGTTGATCCTGTTTTCTCTGGAGGAAAAGTCATCCCATAGGGAATACCGGAGCTTGTTGGAATATTATCGAGATATTCTGGCACTGGGTATGGATTCATCTGTACATGTGGATATTTGTCTTTGTGCCTTTGAAAGTGAACTTTCAGGTTTCCTTTAGTGGAGAAACGGTTGCCACATATGTTACATTTGAAGGGCCTCTCACCAGTGTGAGATCGCAGGTGGATCTGCAAGGCACTGTCACTGCCAAATACCTTGGCACAGAACCTGCATTTGTGTTTGAAAAACGGGTCCTCAGAGCTGGGCTTGGTTTCAAATATGGAGGTGTTGGGCATTTTACTTTTGCGATGCTTTATCATAGAAGCAAGTGGTTCTAGTGCATTGGTAGTGGCTGCAATGCTGGCAAGTGGGTTTGGGAAGATGACTCCACTAGGAGGGCTTTGAGGTAGCAGTGGTAAGTTGGCAGAAGTGTTGACAACATTGCTCTGGCTTACTGAATGGGGATGAGGTGAGCTTAGAGGCTGAATATGACTAGCATTAGAGAGAGCATCATTGCAGGATGGCAATAAAGCAGACATTCCAGTATATGTAGATAGAGGAGCATTTGTGCTTACTAAGGAAATTGTTGTACTACCATTTTCTTTAGGATTGGATTTTTTATTATGTTGCTGTGGTACCCGAAATGACGGGCCTTCCAGTCTGGATGCCTGGGACACAGAAGCCTGGCCGTTCACGGTAGAAGGCATGACTCCGGATAATGGAAGTACAGGAGGAGGGGCCATGCCTCCTCCATGGAAATGGTAAGTGCAAGAAACTGAGGGAAATGCCTTTGAGGCTGGGTTTAGCGCAGCTTGTGATGGCTGCCTGTTCATCACAGCTACCTGATTGCGGATCTGCTCGATGAGTTTCAGCTGGTGGACCTGCTGCTGCTGTAATGCCATTAGCTGTTCCAAAATCATAGGTATCGCCACTGAACTCGCCTTACCTCCAGATCCATCACCTTGGATACTTTGGGAAAATTGTGCAACTGCTACCCTGGTACTATGGAGGATTTCCAAGGTTACATTTGTGCTGGGAATGCCATAGTTTGTGCTTAGACACGATAAAGGTAGAGGATGGGCGCTTTCACTAGAGTCTGGTGGAAGAGGGCTTGGGTTTGATATTTTATCCACAGGTGCAGTAGTATCCATAGGGTCATCTGCTCCGACTGCATAATTTTCTTCAGGAAGACTGACATTTTCTTCTCCTTTCTCAGACGATTCAGACTCGGGTTCCATGTTCTCAGTTTCAGCTGGGTCACTATGAGCACTTAAGAAGGATTCCGTAGGAGATCCCTGAGGGGAAGGAAATCTTTCATCCTCCTGTACAATGAGCACAGAAGGCTCCTCAGTGCATTTATTCTGGTGCTCCAGTAACTCTGACCAGTTGAAAAATTCAGCACAACATGTTTTACACACAAGAGTCTCCACATTCTCGCTGCAGCTCTCGCTGTGGATCTCCTCGCTGCCTCCTTTACTCAAGATCACTGTTGGGAAGAACCACAGAGAAAAAACATGTCAATAGACATCCATAAATTTATGAATGATTTACAGATTTCAACAATGATCTAATCTAGATAAACATATCTAATCAATTTAGGAATTACAGAGGCTCTCACCCTGTATTGTCATACACCCAATACCCAGCTGATAATGTTCTGTGCATTTATTGAATGAAATTCCATAGTAACTATTGATTTCCAATATTTTTTAACAATTCACATCCAACCTGTCAGTCCACAGCAAATTAAGACTTTGATTAACTAATTGGAAATTTCCATACAAATATTTCCTAGATATTTTGTGGGAAATGTTAACATCTCTTTAGTAATTAAACAACATATATATCATACAGAGAGAGAGAGAGAGAGAGAGAGAGAGAGAGACTATAATACTATTTCTTGTCAGGTGATATAATCCAGTGTCAATATTTCATCTGTGAACATGAATACATTTAATTAACTTTTAGAAGAATGTGTAGATAAGAGTAATCTATGTCAATGTCCCATACACTCTAATTATATTCCTTACAGTACACTATTTTCATATGTCCATGTGAGCAATACATACTGGTTCCTGAATCTACACACCTCATGGAACCATTCTGGACTGATAAACTATGAAATTACCTTGAAATGGGTCTGGTTAATTAAGATATGAGTGTACTCTTAAAAAACTCTAAACATCATAATAACTGTTAAGTTGTTGTGATATTACACCAGCAATATGACTTATTAATACACTTCTATTTAAAAACATGAGCACAAATAAATCATGATGTTGTTGGATGATTAAGAACTTCTTAATACAATTCTTAAGAATTAAGAAGCTTACTCTAAAAGTATTCCTAAAAATTTATATTTACAGATATGCCCTAATATCATATCAACTATTTCGTTAAAAATGTAACAACAACAACAACAACAACAACAATAATAATAACAATAATAATAATAATAATAATGCATATCATTTATAATAAAGAACATTTATTTAAAGTAAATAATTTTTAATTATTAGTTATTAACAAATAGCCAATACTTTAAAAAGAAGAAAAAAAGAGAAAAAAAAAAACAGTAATTTTTTAGACCATAAAACACACAGTTCGGCTTACATTCATGGTGTTGTCACGAATGTGGTAATGGTACTAGTCTGTACGACCCACCGATACATAATCAAATTATTTCCCAGCTAGCGCTCTGGATAAAATAACTGGTGTGATTTTTCTGCCTGCAGTCTGTATTGTGCTCCTTCCTCACTCACACACGGGCCAGTTACAGTGTGGGTCAGTGGCTCGTCTCATTTCATTAAGCGTGTGGGTGGTCCTGCACAAGTTCCTCACACACACAGACACACACACACACGCACACACGCGGGAAGGTGAGAGCGCATTGAAGAGGGCTGAGAGAGTGCAGATCAAATGAAGCACCCCATTAGCGAATGAAACACACCAACACTTCAGCCGTCCAAATCGAGTGCACAACGACTACACTCACTGTAGCCTACTCAGTTTGTGTGCACTTCATTTACATAGACTACACTAACGATAATTATACGAGCCTCGCCATTTCTCAACACCTTCTCAATAACAGGATTCATAAATCTGTATTATTAAATAATAAATGATTCCTCAAGCTGGGGGGTTAAATCGATCAGAAATGTTAGTATAAAACAGCTCCTTTATAATAATAATAATAATAATAATAATAATAATAATAATAAAGGTTCAAATCTAAACATTTTTTTGAATAATATTTAAAATTCATGTTTTATGAATATGCACACACTTATACTCTATAAGCACAGGTATGAATGAGCCTGCCTTTTTCTTTTAACATCTAAAACGGACAGAACACTTCAAGAAAGTTTTAGGCCAGAGAGGTTGTGTTCATTAAAACAGGAACCGCAATTAACTGCATTTTAAGAAATCAGGATAATTTGAGTAATGAACAACTTTCCTAATGAACGAAGTCTTACTAAAAGATTGTCTGAATGAAGAATAGGAATAAAATCGTATTATAACTTGGTCTGAGTAATGGCGCGAATTCAATGCCAACCTAGCTTGCTTTATTAAGTGATAATGACAAAAACTTAGGAATTCATTGAACCTGTTTTTTTATTTATTTATTTATCTATTTTATTTTATTTTATTACATTTAAAACAATTAATTGTTTAACTTAAGCAGTGTACAATAATTATGCTACCCAATTTTTAAAAGTCGGGGTTGTATATGAAGTAAGAAGCTGCGTTAATAGTTGCGGCAATGGTTTGTTAAAAAATAAATCTTGAAATTAGTGTCATTCAACCTATTTTATCACGATTTATTATTATTGTTGTTGTTATTATTATTATTATTACTAACAATTATTATTATTATTATTATTATTATTATTATTATTAGCAGTTAGCATTTGTTGATTGAAAATGGTTGAAGTGGTTCAAACGGTGCAAACAGATCAGCTATGAGGGAGAAGTGGCAACACACACACACACACACGCACACGGGGTTAACCTGATAAACTGTTCACAGCACTATATTTTATGCTCTAGAATCAATGCAAAACCCCGACATAAGAAAAAAAAATCCATAATCTTTTGATTACCATCTTAAGCAAGTTGTGATTGTTATTAAACTTTTGTTGTCGGATCCCTCATCTCTTTCTTAATGACCACAAAAACTGCTCTACAAGTTGCAACATTGCGTTATCTAAAATAATTGGTTAAACTGGAAACTTATCTTCTACTGAGATAAATTAAAGTCGTAATAACTCAGTCTCTGTCTCTCTCGCACACACACACACATGCAGTGTGCTGCTAAGAGCCAGCTGCAGAACATGGAGTGAAAAGTGCGCGGCACATGTCCCCGCATCTCCCCGTGTCCCCCCTGGTGCTGAGGCGTACCGCTCTCCGCGTCTCTCCCGCGCTGCTCCGTGTCCTCCTCTCCCGCGGTTACGTGCTGAGGCTTGGCCTGCTTGCGCCGGGACATCCTGCTTGGTTTTTGCGCTCGCGCATCGGTGGCGGACGCGACGCGTGTGGACTGGCGCGCGGCTCGGCGGATACTCGGGGCTGCGGGACGTTACACGCTGTCAGCGCTACGGGGTTCGCGCATGGCGGAGGTCTGATGATGATGATGATACAGGCTCGCGCATCAGGACTGAAGCCGGGCTGCGCGCGCGCGCTGGGATTGGCTGCTTTCCAGTCGGGCCGCGCGGGATATGCAAATGAAGCACGGACTTTGGATAATTAGCCGCCGCTGCCGCTGCTCCCTGCGCGCGAGACACGGCACAACCGACAGCACACACCGGACCCCTACAGGGTTGCCAGATTGGGATGAGGTTTAGGTCGAGGTTGCCAGATAGAATCACCGTTTAACATTCAACCAATAGATCACCAGTCCAAAATACTTAGTATTGTTTAAAACAGCCTGGCCATGATGATGATTTTTGAGACAAATCGGACCAGTCTACAAACGCTACGAACCTCGGAAGCTCTAGGGTAGCATCAAGTGAAATAATGCAAGCGCAGGTGTAATCATGCGTAAAGGCACGGAAAAGCCATGGTTTGGTAAGAGCACCGACAATAAATTCTAGATCTCTAAGGAAAGACCTGTGATAAGAGTGCTACAGGTGGCATATATTGAATAAAACAAACACTGATTCTTAAAATCATCAATCACACTGATCATTAATTTGCTTGTGAAACAAACAAATAGAAAAAAAAAATATATATATATATTGACGTTATATTACCATGGATACCATCCTGGCACTTAAAACTCCTTGCTATTACTGTATGTGGCATGACTTTGCTATAGCTGACTATGGAAGGCCACGAATAGTCACAGATAGACTACATAAAGTAGACCTGCACTATAAATCTCCGTTGCCCCACCACAAGGTTTTAGGGCATAGTTTAAAAATTCCTAGGTCATTCTGGGAAGCTGCAATTTACTACAGGTCAGATGATTACAAACCATAGAAAAACTGAAAATGTAAGCTTGGATTTACCAATCAGAAGGTCAGAGGGTCAATCCCTAACACCATCAAGCTATTACTATAGGGACACTGAGGACCCTTAACCTTTGAACAAGCTGATATATGTAAAAACAAACAAACAAGGCACTGTTCTGTGAAGTTCACTATATATAACTACAGGTGAATAAATTCTTTATAATTATTAAAACATTAGAAATATCATATGATTTGTGTTATGTGTGTCATGTGTAGATAACTATTTCATATATTCTGAATAATCAATATATTCTCCAATCTATCTCATTCATTCTGTATGTCGCTAATCCTGTGCAGGGTCACGAGAGGTTTATCCTGGGGACATGGGACACAAGGTGGTGTACACCCTGGATGGAGTGCCAGTGCCGCAGGGCACAAGCGCACACACACACACACACACACACACACGCACACACACACACACACACACACACACACACACACACACACACACACACACACACACACACACACACACACACATACACTCAATCACAGTGAAACCTGTGTTCTAGAAAGAAACCCACCAGGCAAGGTTGGGGCTCAAACCATCAACTCTGGAGGTGTGAGGACACATGTTTAAAACATATGGTATATAACAAATAACCAAAACATATTCACCACTACATATGTTTTGGTTATTTGTTATATACCATATGTTTTAAATGCTTCACACTTTTGCATTGACATTAAACTTTAGTTTTACATGTTATTAGTCTGGTGTGTAAAATCTGTGATTTTAAACATGATTCATTTATGTTTATGTGATTACACAGTTTGTTATTTTCAGGTGTTCAAATGTGTGTAAAAAGATTTCATGTATGGGAATAAAGGGTAGTGAATGTAAGTGACTATGAACAATTATTGTTTGTTTGTTTGTTTGTTTGTTTGTTTGAAACATGTGCTTGTGCAACAAAGTGCCTTACAGTGCATACTATTCTCTGATAACTGTACTTATCAAAACATAACATTCTCATTTTCACCTGTTGGTGTTCAGTCTTCAATCCTGCCTGGATAAAATGCTGTTCAACTATTGCACATTTTTATTGCAAACAAAACACTAATCTGCCATGCTACGCTATCTCAGGTTGTCCCCCAAAAATCAGTACTTGACTCTATTTCTTTTCAATATTTATCACTTATTATTGATCTGTGTTATATCACATCACAATTTCAGTTTTCTTTATGTTTAAGATACTGAGATAACAAATGCTCTTCTATCATTTGTTTAAGAAATGAATTAATTATACAATTAATGTCAAATTTTCAAAATATAACATTTGATTCACTTCAAAAGTTTGCTCCTGGCTTTGCTATTACAATTAATAAGAACAGTATATTAACTATACATTTACATTTACACTTTTGGCATTTCAACACTCTTATCCAGAGCGACTTACAAAAGTTCATTAAACTTAAACATTAGTTGTCTTCTCTGTCAAAGCTGTTCATACTGTAATAAACAACTTTAGGGCAGTTCTAGGTAGCAGTAGGTTAGCAAAGTACTACTTGCTAGCAAACCTGATATTTTCATTACTTCACTTCTTTTTTTTTTTTTAAGTTTTGTTTCCCATGTATTATAGACAGTAGGAGTTTCTGTAGTCCAATTACTTTTTAAAATCATTATTCATTTTTAGTAATTTCTTAATGTTCTTACTGTTTAAGTGTACCCCCCCCCTCCAAATTCTATTTATTTTATGTCTTTTGTGATTGCTAAAGTGAACAATATGTGCTGTTAATCTTTAAAAACACGAGTTTTTATTTATTTTATTTTTTTACCAGTATTAGTAGTCGTAGAAGTAATGGAAAAATAAATAAATAAATAAATAAATAAATAAATAAATAAATAAATAGGTGATTAAAATTATGTGATAACAGAATCTTTGCTGCATTCTGAGAAGTTTGGACAACACACCAGGTGTGAACAAAAAAATCTGATTGAAAAAAAAAAAAAAAAACTCTTGGAACCAAACTTAAGAACAAGAACTGTGACCTTAAGAAAGCTTTCTGTCATTGTAAAAGTGTGAGCTGGAAGGAGAACACAAACTTCATAAGTAAATATTTACACTTGTGGCTTTTAGACAATATCTATCTATCTATCTATCTATCTATCTATCTATCTATCTATCTATCTATCTATCTATCTATCTATCTTTGGGGGGGTATGTTTAAATTTTATGCTCACATCTTAGTTTTTATTTATTATTATCATTATTATTTTACATGTACTCACATATTATCTACATGATTGGTGTTCTAAGTATCACATATGCAATTTCAGGATATAATGCACCTTTATGTTTCATGTGATCACATGTGAGATATACATAAGGGGAGAAAGCCTAAGTGCTGAATGATCAACACTGATGCAAATACACCCTGCTGAATAAACTCAGTAACTTGAATAAATGTAACATCCGCAGCTGATAAATAAACAGATTAAAGAGATTAAGTACTGTAATGGCACACACTGATCACAGTGAACGCTGCGCAGCGCCAAACCCCCTGATTATCAGAACATCACATTCTCCTCTTCCGCACACGAACACATTGACTTTGTTACTAACCTCACTGCAGTGTTCGAGGCTCATGCAAATGTCAGGAGCGCGCGCCGGGTGAGCTGATCACGCTTACGCCTTAGTGCGTAAAAACGTCTCCAGATCCCGGAAACTTGTTCCGGCTCATTCTAGTGCACACAAAACCCCCGACTCCCCGGTGCTGAACTGACTCAGTTCCAGCCTCGACCTAAAGAAAGTCTCGATTCGGAATAAATTCGCGATGTGTTGACAGTGTAGAAGTTGAGCGCAATAGTGCGACCTTCGTTTTAATAATCGATCTCAAGCCGTGCGCCTGCGCGCTTTAACCGCACTTACTGAAATGTCATGAAGTTTAGCCATCTGTTTTCCGACACTTAACGTGTTTTTCACACGGAGCTACAGCAGTGCATGTCTTTTTTAACATGATAAAATACATTCACGTTTTTTTTCCCACGTGAAAGGAGTGACATATCAAACGTTTTAAAACGTCTTTTTTTTTGTATTTCCATTTAGTGCAATTCCTTTCGTAAACCTTGCATTTTTTTTTTTTTTTTTTGCATTATACCCTTACCGAAATAAAAAGTAGTCAAAAGATGATGATTCGGGATGATTTGAGGTTTGCACAGATAGACACAGAGATACGGGTCATTTTAATTTTCCACCTCTACGGCTGCCTATTTAAAAGGCAGTGAATCAGTGTGGAGCTGGTTCCGTTACAGCAGCATGGTGTATGTATTCGTATTGATCGGCGTCTCTGTGTCTCTGCTGGCGTTAGAAGATAAGAGCTCTCTCTGGTGCACTATAATTCCGTTTGACCTGTATCTGTATGCTCGAATGATGGATGACCAAGGTGACCAAAGACCCATGCAACCTGTTCAGTGATGCACTATTGATTCATCTTGACTAAAAAAAATAAAATAAAAAAAAATCACAAGTGCGTTTATTTGGCAATCATTTCCTTTATTAATCACCAATCAGATCGAACTGATTTCCCATCTCAAGAGACCCCTGCCAATATGTGCTTTGTGATGTCATTACAAATTCAAGAGAAATGCTTTGTGTGGATTTATGTTTCATCAGGGGGATTAAACAAGCAAATAATGTAAATAATAAAGACATATATTTACAAAAAAAAAAAAAAAAAAGAACAGTTCCATCTCACGGTCGCACTAAATTCATTCCTAAAATAGTATTCCGAACATAATTTAAAAATGCATAATTTCTGTATGACACTCATTATGTTTGAGCTGCACTTAATGTTTATGCAACCCAGTGAAAAGGTATTTGATAGTAAGGTGCAGTGACACTGACACTGAAATAGAATAAAATAAAATAAGAAAATAAGAAGGTGTTTCATTGTACTGGCACAATACACGGATTTCTACTGAACGACCAGCAAATGGCTCAGCACTGGACAGTGACAGGTGTGACATGAAGCTATTTTATGTGTCCAGGGACCAGGCTATTTGTGATTACTTTAATTTACCACATCTAGCAGCATTGCTTTTCTCACAACCTGCTTTTATCTAACTTGCTTGGCTTCTATTGATTTGTCCTCTTTATCTTTAATGCACGATAGGAACAGAGAAGGTGGTCAGAGAGAGAGAGAGAAAGAGAGAGACAATGCTGAATGGAGAACTATCCAGAGATGGCTGCTATTCTCCAGCTTATTGCCTCCTGTCGACCATGGTTTCACATGATGCCCAGTGTGTCAGGGCTGCTTCCAGCAATAAAGGCCATGATTGACAATAGAGGCAAGAGGAAAGTAAAGAGATAGCCTCGTTGCGGGTGAAGAGTGAGCTCAAATTCGATTATAAACCAGACTGAAAATGGCTAACCTCATACAATGAAGCTTATGGAAGAGACACATATGTAGGTAGTGGAAACTCTAACCGTTTTTGTATTTTACAATCCAGGCTTAGTAAAGGAAGCTTATATTTATTAAATGTCATATTTTCCTCTGACCTTAATAATACAGTACCTCATATGTGAAGCCATTCAAAGATTGAAGTTGACAATAATAATTAAAAAAAAATCTACAAATATTAAATCCCAGTAATAAAAAAGCATTAATAATTGCTCTCTCTTTACAGAGATACCATAAAAACAATTCAGTACACGGTGGTGTATGTGTTGATTCATACAGATCATGTACAGTGAGAGTAAAGAAATCTATTGAATGCCCAAAAAGTCAGAAACCAACGAAAAATATATAGATCCGAATATGTTAAGCAAGAATATGACATGAGAGTAATTATGAACATATAGACCATATTGTGTTATAAACAATTAATACAAAATTAAGTATATATAGTTTTACTCTTATTGGTTAATGACTTTTGGGACACCCAGTATAATAGGTAACCATTGAAGCAATTATATACAGAGTAATTTTAAAATGTTATTTAATAAATAATAAAGCTAATAAAGATCATTTCTAGTAATATGCTGCATCACTAACTTAAAGCAAATAATCTTTATTACAATTTACAATTATTGTTAATTAATAATAAAAAGCTAATTAATGCTAGGAATGTACACTTTGCACAACTTCCAATACCCTCATGACTTTCATAACTGCAACATTTACTGTAAGTTTTGACAAACATGCTAAGTAATTTAGATTTTTATCATTTCAATAGATAGTAATTAGGAAATAGTGTGAATAGTTTATATTTACACAATTTCTTGATTATTATAAATCGAAAGATTTTGCTTAGCTTTCTGTAACAGCAGTTTCGAGAACAGTTGTAATTTAAATGATAGATTTACATCAATGTTACTATTTATACAGTTAAAAAAATACAAAGGGACTTGCATGATTGACCTGTAAACAGTTAACAGTTTGTTTTGTAGTTTCAGTCTCAGCTTCTATTTTTTTTAAATAAAAATAAATAAATGTAGATTTTTTTTGTTAGTTTTTTGTAACATCATAGCTGATTTCATCCTTTTATTAACTTTGAGAGAGTGACAAAACAAAGGAAAAATGTTAACTACAATGTATAGGTGTTCAAGTGAAACTGGGACTCTTGTGAATTTTTTCGTGACTGGGAAAACTTATGACCATGATGATATCCAAGCATTAGTGAAACCTAGTGTACCAGGGAATTATATAGAGAAATAAAATAAGTTTTTAATTTCATGAAAGTGCTCCATTATATCCTGCACAGTCAAAAGTCCCGGGTTGACTTGAACACCCCTTGTGATAACAGCAACTAACCTGATTCATGGATGTACTGCCAAATTAAATGTAGCTATAAATGAATAAACTTATCTTCCCTTTTATAATTAATATAAAATAGTAACTGGCAAATTCCTCTGGTATTAGAAGAATAAAAATTATATGTTACACTTCAGGCCATTAGGTGGCACGGTGGTGTAGTGGTTAGCACTTGCACCTCCAGGGTGTTGGTTCGATTCCCCTGGCAGGTTTGATTCCCACCTCTGTGTACATGTTGTTTGCACGTGCTTGGTGGGTTTCTGGGTACTCCAGTTTCCTCCCACAGTCCAAAGACCTGTAGATTAGGCTAATTGGCATTCCCAAATTGCCCGAAGTGTGTGTGAATGTGTTTATGTGTGTGCCCTGCGATGGATTGGCACCCTGTCCAAGTAAGTTTCCTGGGATATGCTCCAGGCCCCCGCGATCCTGAATACAGGATTAAGTGGTATAGACGACGAGTGAGTGAGTGAGTGACAACCTCTCTGCATTTATTATTTTCCTATTATAATGAATCATTATGTTTTATTTATATGGTATTTGCTAAATCCTATATTTAAAATGATCACATGACGAATAAGCTGAGATCTTATAAGGTTAATAGCATCACTCTCAGAAACAAAAGGACAGATGATCTTACACATCGTACCATTTATCCTTCTGTCCCTGCCACCTGTTTGAAATAAAATTCCATAATGATATGATAAATCGAAATATTTGATTTTAACACAATGCATACATAGGTGCTCACTTCCTCCCCCCTCCCTGTATAAACTGTTTTAATATAAGAATCTTATGTAAAAGCTTACATAAAGTGCCAGCATGGCACCTTAAGAGTAAATGTTTGCTATAAGAAGTGCTGAGTTTCAAGCTTGCCATTTTCCATCGCCATGTAAAGAGATACGACTCACAAAGTGCTGGCTGTAAGTCAAACCTCATTGACATCTCTGGCCCAATAAAGAAGCATATGTGAGGAAGTCTTAACTTTCCATGTCCAGTATTAGATGCCCAGTTGGAGGCTGGGGACAAGATAACGATTAGGAAGCGCCTTGCCCGAGCATGCTGAGAGGCCCACAGAACCGAGTTAAGATGCACATCCATCAACTCCTTGCTAATACACTGAACATCATCACACTGTAATAACGATGTCATCAAATTGCAGGTCCTCTTGACTCCTCCTGCAAACTTAGAAACGGTTTCTAAGTCTAAGATTTTGCGAATAAATAAAATAGACATTCAGTCTCTCACACTGTAATGACATATATTTTCCTTCGCTTCTGTTTCACAGACATTGTATCGCCTTACCTTGCATGCTTCTGGTTTTAAATCAGAGATGCCTGCGACATTTAACGTTGAACTATTGTAAAGAGCTGTCAGAAATAAACAGATACCGACTACCATGCATCTGTGCCCTTTTATGAGTCCATCTCATCGGGGAGCCTCCCACTAGCATGCTGTAAAATCTACAAAGTCCTGTAAAATAAGAGACGCTCATTTGTGCTGCTCAGATCCCAGAGTTGGCAAGTAGAGCTTATGATCTTTTGAAGGCCAGTTCTTTTAAAAGTGTAATCAGGAACTGCTTAAAGAAGCAAACACAGATACCCCAAAGTTAGGAAATTCATATTTGAACAAACTAGAAAGGGACCAATGAGATTACAGTCACAAATTAAAACCTCTTGCCTATTTGACAATTTTGTTATTTAAAGGAAAAGCCAGCCTTCAAAAAAAAAAAAAAAAAAAAAAAAACATGTTAATATTGAAATACATGATCAGCCATGACTGAGAGTGATGTGTATGATCGTGAAAAGCTCATTATAACGGTACGCGTCGTGTTTGTCAATCAGTTCCTTAGGTCGATATGTTGTGATATGAAAGAAGGGAAAACCAGGCAAGCATAAAGACCAGAGTGACCTTGACAAGGGTCAAATAGGTATGGTTAGTCTACCGAGTCAGAGCATCTCCAAAACAGCAGGTCTAGTGGGGAGTTTCCAGGATGCTGAGGTTGGTACTGACCAAAACCAGTTCAAGGAAGGACAACTGATGAACTGGTGACAAAGACATGGATGGAAGACTCACTGAGGCACACAGAGCAGCAAAGGCCAGTCTGCCTAGTTTGATTCCTCAGAAGAGCACTCGCACAAAGTTCATATTGGATGAATTGGATCAACCATGGCTGTATATGGAGCTGTGGGCACATGGGCATCAGAGCTGGTGGTCCTGTCTGATAAATCACATTCTATTTTAAATTGTGTGGATGGCTTGGTGTATGAGCATCCCCAGTGTAGATGCACTATGGGAGAAAGGGAAGCCTGTGTGATGCTCTGGGAAATCTTCTTCTGGAAAACCTAGCCAAACCTAACCTAGTCATGCCATTGATGTCAATGTTACTTTGACACATAACACCTAATTAAACACTGTTGCAGACCACATACACATCTTCATGGCAACTGTATTCTATAATGGCAGTGGCCTCTTTCAGCAGGATAATATGCCCTGGTACACTGCAAAAGAATTCTGTTCCGGATCTGAGGCTAATCAAGCATCTTTAGGATGTGCAGGAGGAAGAAAATGGTCCTTTCCACAGAAGCCTGACCTTGCAACTTGCAGGATCTTCTGCTTGGGTCTAGGTGCCAGCTACCACAGCACACCTTCAGAGGTTTTGTGGAGTCCACACCTCGATGCCCCAAAGCTGCAGAGGTTTGGCATCACAATATTCGGCATCTGGTTTCAATGTTATGGCTGATGAGATTGCGTGTGAGGGGTTTAATGAATTTGGTAATGCGTTAATAGTGATCATCGATTGCAGAAAACGTTGGCAGATCTTTGAAGTCTGCTGCACTTATGTTATGTAACGGTGTTTAATAGGAGAAAAGCAAATTCTCAAACATAATGCATAACAGTAACATTTCTCTGTTGGCTCCTAAGATCAAAGAACAACAGCATTCTTTTAAAACTCACAATTTTCCAGTGATGTATTCATCTAACATTGCATTCATGAGAAATTCCAACTAGTAATAGTGGTTTAAATGTTAGACCTGATGATAAATAATACAATGCATCTGTACAATAAAGGTAAGTGGATTTATGCAGAAACTCAGCTTGAATAGTTAGATGAATCATGAGTTAATCAAGAGATAACAAGCATGCTGGTAGTGTTTCCATGAAATCTAAATCTTGGGAAACTGAAAATTGTATTGATATTGGAATGAAATGAAATAGATGTAGATGTGGTAGATCATGTTAGATGGAATTGAAGATCATACAATATGTTTATAATAAAGATTGCCATCTACACTAAAGAGCCATAACAATAAAACCCAACCGAGGCAGCTCTGGCCCCATGGGGCATGACTCCAGAAGACCACTGGACGTGTGCTGTTGTGTCTAGCACCAGGAATTTATTGGGAGATCGCTTGGGAGTGGGGACTCTATGAATCGTGCTTGTTTGTCTGGTATCTTCCTTGGATGATTGGGTGGATTGAGATCTGGATAGTTTAGAGACCATATTTGCCTGCTAAGCCCAATAAGTGACAGGCTGTGATGCACTGGGTGCTCTAATACCTTTTGATCATAGCTAACATTCACTTTTTTAAACTATTTGTGATACTTTGGCTTTCTTTGGGATCAGAGCAGATGAGATGGATTTTAATCTCCACAAGTGCAGTATACGTAGATGAGCCTTGGGTGCCCATGATCATGTCATCAGTTTACTGGTGAATAATTGATAATCAGTGATATTCCGTTCACCTGGTGGTGGCGGTGTTACTGTTATGGCTGATCAATGTTCCTCTTCCACTGTGAATTGAACCTTTAAGGATACTGACGCACATATCTTGACCCGGACTGACTTCAAAGTTTTTGCGTGCCAACTTTCATTGCAAATTCAGTCTAAGCAGTTATTTCTCCCATGCCGCACAACAACAGCAGGAGAGAGTGAAGGCACACAGATGCTTCTTCAGAGTGATGTAAAGCCAGCCATTGCATCTTTGACCTGCAACCCATGCTGCACCACAGGGAAGAGGTACAACTCCAAAGGCAAGTGTTGTGATCTTACGTATACAATAAGTGACCTCCACGCCCACAACTAACTCTGACTGACAGGGGCGAAAGTAAAGCCATCCTCGTAAACCGTGTCATTTTGGACTCATGGGTATTCATTGCTGTGACACACTGACAGATTTGAATTTGACCGAATTTTATTTGAACTCTCAATCTTTTAACGCCACGGTGAATTTTTTTAAAATTAAATGTTAGATTTTTTTAATAAGGTTTAGGCAATATTTTTTTTTTGTATGTAAATAACTTCTTAGAAATTTTTTTCAATGACTCCAAGTTCTTAAAATTACTCATTATCCTTAAACTTTATTTTCAGTTATGTATAAGTTAAAATACTAAAACCTGACAGTGTGTCTGTGTTTTTTTTTTGTTTGTTTTTTGTTTTTTGTTTTAATTATTATTATTATTATTATTATTATTATTTTTATGCCTCTTCCTCCGTTTTTTTTTTTTTGGGGGGTTTTTGGTTTTTTTTTCCTTTTGTGGTTTTTGCCTGTTTGTGTCCTCCTCAGGCCAGGGATAGTTTTTTGGCCAGGGATAGCTTATGACTCGTCATAAGCCATTTAAGAAAAGGTCTGGTTAAACGTTTGCACCTTTGTGCCTGAAACAGTGCTTGAGTAAACAACAAATGATGCATTTTTATGTCGTCGTTGAATAAGCTACATCTGTGCAAACGCACCGAAATAATGACTTGTCACACAGTTTTATTCCCAGGCCTGAGGCAGCCTACAGAGAAGTCGTCAAACATATCTCTTCTCACGCTTAGTGTGTGCCAGCGTCTTCTGTTTCTGTTTTTAAGATTGTTTAAATGGAATATTGCTGACGATTCTTAAGGACTTCCTGATTTATGATGTATTTAACCTTACTGACCTTCCTCAAATGTTTAACCCCTATTATTACTGTTTAATAAAATGTGCCATTTGCTCTGTGTATACATTTGGAAAATGTAAAAGAGGCATCTGTGGAAATTCAATGCTTTTACCTTTTTTCCCCCCTTTCTTTAAATTAATATAATATTTCAGCAAACTTATAATTGGGTGTAATCCAGAAAAAAAAAAAAACATAAAAAAACAGATATAAGATAAACTTAAGCTTTAAAACGGAAACAATAAAATAACATCCTGTTCGAAATGTGGAAAAAGTCTTGGGTTATCTTCTTCTTTTTTTTTTTTTAATGATTATTACCTTATTTCCCAAAATTCTGAGTTTACTGTGTCATTTATTAAATGAGTTACAGATCTTGGCAATCGAATAAGTCTTCATGAGCAGAGCTTTCGATTTCGAATCCAACCCCCCTGAACACACACACACACACACACACACACACACACACACACACACACACACACACACACACACACACACACACACACACACACACACACTTTTATACATATGAATGCCAGCCTAGTGTGTAACAATCAGTAATGATAAGCAAATGGCCACTCAGACAGTGTGAATCGTTCGAGCAGTGAGTCAACAGTGTACTATTTGTCTTATGTCTGGTCTTCCTGGAAATCCAGTCATATCATTCTGTCTAAAAGACACGTGTTTCTCTGGTCCATCAGCACAGTGCTCTATAACATTCTCGGTTATTTACCCAAAGCGTGACGTGACAGATGCCGAGACATGTTCTTGGTCATGGAGCAAACAAATGAAAGAAACACATGGCAGAAGGTGGAGTGTAGATTGCGCATAACAGTTATCAGCCTTCAAATCTTGGAAGGAAATGTATGAGTAAGCAAAGCAAAGTAAGCTTAATTAGTGGCTGATAATCTTTAAGATAAGCCTATTAATTAGAACAGGATTGATGACTGACAATATAAATATAGATGAAGATGCAAATGTGTATACATCATTAAAAAAGTGGATCTGTTTATCCCCCCCCCCCCCCCCCCGTTTTGTATGTCACTTTTGCTGGACGGTCCCCTCCTCAACCACACAGGGTAAACAGTGGTGGGTTCTTTGAATTTCTCAACTTTCTTTGCTTGAAGCAGCTCTTTAATAGCCCTCTTAGCTTTGATTTCCTAATGGTTGTAAACAAATGCAATTTTGCATTTCCTGCAGTCTAGACAAACCAAAGGGAACCTTTTCAAGCCAAGATTGAACACATGGTGCTTGTGTAGCAAGAAACTACGTAAGCTTTAAAAGAGCGAGTGAGCTAAAGACAGCGGCTTGAATACTAAGCAGTTTTCTTTCCCGTATAATTAGGTTTGCATGGCTCAACAGTAACATATATGTTCAGCTAAATGATCCATACTTTTGGTTAGATAAGAAAGATATGTGATCTTGGAGACCATGTGTTGATCTGTGGGGTCTCTGTAATCAAGAACTCATCAGGTGACGGACTGGAGTGGTTACGTTTGGCTGCACCACTGGGCCACCTGCAAAGTTTATGTTTAAATAAAATAAAAATATCCAATGCATCTGTACCACATTAGACTTAATCTTAATTATGCGGATAAATCAGATAACTGAAATAAACATAACATAATAATATCCCTCACTCAATCTCTATACAGTACCACTTATCCTGTTCAGGCTCGTGGGAGGCCTGGAGCCTATACCAGGGGACTTGGGGCACAATGCTGGGTACACCCTGGAGGGGGTGCCAATCCATCTAAGAACACACACACACACACACACACACAATTTGAAAACACAAATTTTCCCCCTAATTTGGTCGGTTGGAGAAAACCGGAGTACCTAAAGAAAAACCATCACGCATGGGAACAACATGCACACACACAGATCCAAAGACGGGACCCGAATCCTCACCCCTGAAGGTCACAGTGCTAACTATTACGCCACTGTATCGCCTTTCTTGAAAATTTTTTTTGGGTGGGGATTTTTCCCAGATTTTCTCCCTAATTTAGTCGTGTCCAATACCTCCCCGTTGCTAGGGGGCTCCCTCATTAAGGCTACTACTACCACTCAGTCGGGAGGGCTGAAGACTATCACGTGTTTCCTCTGAACCACGTGACCGCATCTTTTCTAACTGCTCGCTCACGCACCGCTGGGGGCGGCGTAACACACTGGGAGGACAGCGTTATCAGCTCCTTCCGTTTGCGCGAGCTCACAGGCGCCCCTGATTGGCCATGATTACTGTGGGAGCACCAAGTACCTCTCATCCCTCCCCTCTGAGAGAGCTCGGCCAATCAGCTCTCTCTAGGCCTCCGGCTACAAGAGGTTACAGCATCACCCGGGAATCGAACTCGCGATCTCCGGATAATAGGGCCACTGCGCCACTCGGAGGCCCTTTTCCTTGAAAATTTTTAAACAATAACACTAAAGGTGTGTACTAGTGCCGTAACATACTGTAATGACACTATGTGAAAGAACAGGCTAAATGTATTATTCTTCCACTTTTAAATTAAATATCTTTCCCCCAGGATACACTGGAGCTCATCACATGGCAGTAGGAATGTCAGCACTGTTATTATGGTGTCACTTGAAATCATAAATTTTTTATCCACCAATGTTGTATTCAATTCAATTCAATTCAATTTTATTTCTATAGCGCTTTTAACAATGGTCATTGACTCAAAGCAGCTTCACAAAATGAAAAGAAAATTCATGGAAGTGTGTATGTGTGAGAAAAATGTGTCTAGATAATAATGAGATAGTCCCTGATGAGCAAGCCAAGGGTGACGGCGACAGTGGCAAGGAAAAACTCCCTGAGATGGCAGTAGGAAGAAACCTTGAGAGGAACCAGACTCAACAGAGAACCCATCCTTAATTGGGTGATTACAAATAACAGGAATTTCTGTATGCAGAACTGCTTTAGCTAACTTCAGTGCTCACAAATACCCATACGAACGGCTGCTAACACCATACGGACAATTTTCCAAGCATTCTTAAGGCATCTTTATAATAACCCAGCATGTGTAGCCCGGTCATAAGTTTGTTACCACACATAAGGTCTATTGTCTTGTCCAAGATTTTCTTTGAACGCGGCATGAAATCAGCTCTTCATAAAGCCACCTTAGGAGTGCCTTCACAACAACATACAATGTTTGTGGATCATTTTTATTCAGAAGACATTTCCAGAAGCCCTTACTCCTATGGTCAAATGACCTTGACCCATATTCTGTACATCAGTCAATTTTCTAGCATCAGAGCGAGTGCATAGCTGCCACTTTATATACAGTACATGTAACATGACAAAATGGGCTGACAGACAGAAGACGTTCCTATCAACTTCTTGGGAGTGCCGTACGACAACCTTAAGACCAAATTTTCACAAGGTTGACTTATGTAGGCTGGAGGAAGGTCCTAAGGCAACCTTAAGATGGATGTAGGAAATCTATGGCCACTGTAGGATAGAAAAGTTAACATTAATTTTTTTCAAGAATGCGTTAATTTGTTGGTATAAATTAAATGGTAGCCGTACCAACTTCCTAAGGAGGCTGTAGAAAACTGTGATTCCCGCCACAAATGGCAACAAACTGCAGAGGTCAGAGGAACAGTACAGTATTTAGCTGGGTGTAAGTAGCTTAATTTAAACTATGTGACCCTGACCAGGCAGGTACTAAGAATGAATGAATGAATCTTGTAAATGCATCATGCAGCAACTTCTACTCATGTTAATAAATATAAAGTTTATCACCTATAAGATTAATACAGTTATGTAACTGTTTGCCCACATTAACATAAAACCCTTCTGCTCTCTCCGGTTTCAACATGATTTCTGTCACGCTCTTTTAAAACAAAGACACTGGAACAACAATAAACATACACGTACACAATGGAAACTGCATCTCAAATTTATGTCTAAAATTGTATCCGCTTTAACAAACGATCCGTTTATGAATTGATAAACTGCATTCATCTGAATAATGAACTGATAATTGGTTACATCCCCTACAGTATATCCCAGGTTCAGTTGCAATGTAGAGACACTCTGTTGTATCGTTCCACATAAACTCTTTAAACGTTACCGCAAAGGGACATCCAAAGAACCCTTAAGGATCAACACAGAGAGTAAGAAGGAATGTTCACCTTCCGATGAGCTCAGAGAGAGAGAGAGAGAGAGAGAGAAGGAGAAAGAAAGAGAATGAGAGCCTCTTGGGTGGAAAATATAGCCCTGGGAAAGCTTAAGCTTATATCGGCCATCAAGCGGACAAGTATTTTTTTGAGCACTTCTGTGCTGTGCCTGAACAGAAAATGTCCAAAAAAAAAAAAAAAAAAGCACTCCGGCGTGGAGGACAAAGCCTCACTCCGGCCATACATCTGTGAGTTTTGAAACAACGCTTTGTTTGTGGGCCTCAGTCACTTGTGCTCATGAAAGCAGACACTTGCTTGAAAAACTTCTCCCTTTTTTCAGGGAAACACTCTAAACCAACATCCTGGTATAAATTTGCAAAACGCAATACTGGCCCAATTGTGTGCGGGAAAGACGAGGGACGCATACAAATAACCTCCCGTCTAAAATGCGCCCCTCGTTTCTATCCGGGCTCTGAGGCCGATGTACATAAATCATTTAGTTGTAAGCCAACAAAAGGGCATTAAGGCCACCAATGGGAATTTTTTCCTCTTACAGTATTTAATTGGTTACTTTCATTGAAATGGTACACTACTCCTTTAGATGACTTTTCTTCCAAATCTAAAGAAAAGATTGATAAGAATTTCTTTTTTCCCCCACCTCCCTTAAACCACCACAGTCCTTTTTTTTTTTTTTCCATCGTGTTCTCCCTTTCACAAGGGAATGATTTTTTTCCCCTCCTTACCGAAGGGAGAATAAAGTTTCAAGTGTGTGGCATTTGAAGGTACGGGAGTGAAATTGGAGGCTGCTTGGTAAGGATAAGACTAGGCTGGGAAAGAGGGAAGTTGGCAGCAGTGCCAGGTCAGCATCGTAGCCCCACATCCTCCCCCCTTCCACCAGGTGTCTGCTACATTTAAATGATACTATTATTCATAGACAAGAGAGCGGGGTATTAAAAGTCCCCCCAAAAAATCATTTGCAATTGAATACAGATATAATCCTGGAAATATAAGTCTCCATTTAGACCCTGCCATTAAGCTAACAAGGAGCTCTTTGTGCAACATGTGTGTATTAATCACGGTTGGAGGAAAGGGGCAGGAAGAGAGGCACAGAGCGAAGGAGAGAGGGAAGGAGAGAGAGAGAGAGAGTCCCTTTGCAAGTGTTCAGATGCAAATTGAAATGTCGCTGTGACTGTCTTTATGGGCTTATTACCTTGGCACTTGCGTGAGCCAAGCTTGGAAACTGATATGAATTCAAAGTGTTTGAATTGCCTAAACACCTCAGGCAGAGACACAACACATCATAAAACTGAAAATTGTCTTCATTTTTTAAAATTACTTTTAATTATACTGTTTGCTTCTCTATAATTTAATTATGACACCAAGATAGTTTTCACCAGCAACAAAGCAGACTCGTGTCCTTGTGGACCTGGATTCAAGCAGATTGTATTTATTAAACCTGATTTCAAATAATAAAATTCTTTGACTTGTTTATAAGACATTATAAATCTTTGTTTGATTTTCTAACCAACATTACAAAGGAGACAGAGTTCCTTAAACATATGCTAACTTTTCATCAAAATGATGTAAAAAGGAGCATAACTGTTTATGCAGCTACTTTTAAAAATGGCAAACGGGCATTATTTGTGTTCCAGATCAAGATTTTTAATCATAATTAAAGATATTAGTTAGAAGTTAAGTTTTAAAAAGCCTAATTACAGAGGTGTTTTAATCTTTTAAGAAAAAGTGCTTTTTTGATTTTTTTTTATTATTGGGTAATACATCATGATTTTAAAGTTTGTTACAGATAAATGGTTTAATCAGAGATCAAGATTTTAAATGGCCAATTTGTAAAGCCCTATTTAAAACACAACAGGTTGCAATTAGCAAAACCTTAATTAACCCTTTGATAATACTTATTAGTGTTATTATTAGTATCATATGTTGCCATAACACTTTTCTTTTCTTGAATGTCTTCAGCATTTAATTTTTTTATCAAAAACAAGAAAATAAAATAAAGACAAAAGGAAGTTCATGATTTGCAATCTTGAATGGGCCATGTGTTGTCGAACCCGTGCTGTTTATCATTTCCCCTCCGCTGATGAATTGGAGAAGCAGCCGTGTGGTTTAGAAGTGCAGAACGCTTTCCCTGCAGCCATTACATCACTGTTCCTCTAATCTGATTTTCAGTAGCCTGACCTCGGTTATTAAAATTGTAATTATGATTTTGGAGCTGCTCAGCAAAGGGAACTTCTTGTGTTCTTAGGGAAACTGAAAAGCTTCAGCCTGGATTCTTCTCTCATTTCTGCACACTTGTTCCTGGAGATAATCTCCTAACTTTATTACTATGCATGTGTTAGAAATGGCCTGTAGGATTGGCAGTCGATTTAGACTTACCTTACCTATAAAGATCAGTAATCATTTACCTAAGCAGGAAGTATAATATGATATTATTATACAAGTGTTACATTTAAATGCTGTTTTTCCCATTAAACATGAAAAATAGGAGTCAACATTTTGTTTTATGTAAGAGTTCATAACTTAGACGTAAATGGGAGTACCACTATGCACCATGGCTCTGACTGAAACTTTCACTCATGCAAAGTGTATTTCCTTTTATGTCAATGTTATGTACCCTTAAATAACATTACATAAACAATGACATTAGTAATGAATTCCTTACACACTCATTTAGACCTTAATAGATCTTTTCTTCTTTTGTATAGATAATGACAATACATTCGATATTAATGAAAAGAGCTTTATTTAAATTTAATTTAAAGTGTCCAATAAAAGGTGTCAATGTGGAAAAAATGGCCAATTCCTCACCTACTCAAGCAGAAGATTTTCACTCACTCACTCACTCACTCACTCACTCACTCACTCACTCACTCACTCACTCATGCTGTACAGGGTCACAGGAGGCCAATGAGCCTACAGTATGTCAGGGGTCTCAGGGCATCAGGCGGGGTACACCAGTAATACGGTGCCAGTGATGATAATTAGCCTAATCTGCAGGCCTTTGGACTCTGGGAGGAAACCGGAATACCCAGGGGAAACCCTCTCAGCATGGGGAGAACATGCAAACTCCACACACACAGACTCAAAGGCAGGACTCAAACCCTCGACCCTGGTGGCTGGTGGCGCAAGGCCACAATGCTAACCACTCTGCCACCATACCCCTAATAAATTTCAGATTTTACCAAAAGAAGCAACATTTTTGCCTTCACTTGAGTATATGTTTGGATGGAAATGTTTACTATTAATTAAGCTTTTGAAAATTCATCAATCACTTTCTTTTCAGTACATTTAGACATTTGGCAGACACCCTTATCTGGACCAACTTACATTTACAAAAAACAACAAACTTAAATTTATTATTATATTCATTCAAACTATTTAATGGCCAGGAAATGAAGGCACAGCCTGAGGGGGAGGATCAGATAAAAAATAAATAAATAAAATAAATAAAAATTCCATACGAGAGCTTTTTCCTTGGAGACCCCAATCATGTTAAAAAAATCCAAGCTGAAAAGATTATGAGCAAACACTAATGGACAAAAGTTGCCTCTGAGCCACCTGGTGTACTGGATGCCATCATAATGGTGGAAATAAGTCCTGAGAATTCACGACTCCAAATCTTTCTCTGTCGACTCTGTTTGCATACGTGGAGTTATGCTAAAAATGTTGGACATAAAGTTTGAGCCATAGCTCATCCAAAAGCTCATCCAGGAAATCTCTGGCACACTGATGAATGTTACGTTTGACTTCATGGATTTAGTCAGCTGGTCACTGGAAAGAAAGAAAATAATGAGTGAGAAAACATTTGCCTTGGTAGAGCATTAAGCTGATTTTCTTCACACACTGCTGCTAAAGACATAAATCTGCGCTCTGAATCAGGCCAAAGCTGAGTATCCTGGACATTTTCAAAGATATGCAATAGCACAAACTGTCTGTGTGATTTCCTAAAACACACATTACACAGATTCTTTACTTTAAAACAGATGGCTTTTTTTTTGTTGTATTTGTTGAGACAGTATTCATTTAATCAAAAATAGAGAGTAACTAAAATATAGTACATTACCGTACACCTACAGTAATACATACACAAACCGGTATTAAGAAAAGGCACAAGACTGTTTATTTATATTTTTTTTATTCAAATTAAAATTTTAATTAGGTTTAGTCTGTGCATCCAGAAAAAACTAGAGAACCTGGAAAAAAATGGAATTAAAAAAAAACTAAATGAAATGGACCATCTTGAAAATGCCATTTTTACTTTTGGATTTTTTCCTCCCATTTCTTCCACAAAAACAAAAACATACATTTTCTGGCTTTGTCTACACCACTTTTGGTATAAATCTAAAAAATATATTTGGAGCACTAAAAATGCAGACACAGACACTGGGATTGCTTTACATAGCCGATCCAAACTTTTACTTAGAGTTGCAGTGGTTACATGATCCAAAGACAGAGAAAGCACTTACTGTTACAAAAACTAAATCATCTTCAGTCCACATTATTATGATCAACTACTAAGGTTCGGAAAGAGGTCAAGAGGATGCTACATCTAGATGGTTACAGTTTTTGAAATTCTCAGAGGTGTTGTAAAATGGGAAGTTAGACACTACTGTATATTAACCTCTTGAGATCTGAATATTCACATGAATTTTAGAACATGAATTTTTTCCCCCAACTACAGAGTCTATACAGTATATCATTATAAGATCATAATATGAGGACGGTTAGGTATAATGCACTTGCCAATCTTCTTTCTGTATAAGTTTATAGTTATCAGGTGCTAAAAAACAGAAACAGTGAAAATAAAGTGAGAAATCTCAGGCGGTCAAATAGATTACTACTGGCATCAACTTGTAAACTACAGGCATTTATTCAAAATGAATGTATTGTTTTAGTATTAGTACATTAGTATTATGTATTATAACTTTATAATACCACAGATATTAATGTCCACAAACTAAATTTTATACATAATAAAAAAAAACAAAGGTGAACAACAATATTTTAAGTAGGTAAAGTTTGAGATTCACATCTTAACTCTTCACCCTTATTCTTTCTAACACGCACACATGCACACACTCACGCGTACACACACACACACACACACACACACACACACACGCACGCACGCACGCACGCACGCACACTCTCACCAGGAACTGCAACATGAGGGTGACATTTGGGGTGGCGTCAGGGGATCAGTGTGTCTAAGCAATAACCGTGGGGCCGGGACAGCAGTCACAGCAAGATTTAAAAAGGTCTCTTCAAGCAGAAATATTTGATCTTCTTTCAAAAAATAAAAGAGAGAAAAAAGAAAAAGAAAGAAAGAAAGAAAGAAAGAAAGAAAGAAAGACCAGTAGCGGGTGTTAACTTTCTTTGTCATTCCAAATCAAAGAGCTGGACGTCATAGTCAGTTTGTACCAAATTTTTAATCCACTAAAGATTTAGTAAAACAGAAAGACAGATTATTATTATTATTATTATTATTATTATTATTATTATTATTATTATTATTATTATTATTATTAATTAATTAATTTACTTATTTATTTATTTTATTTAAAAAATAGATTAGCTTTGGCGCTACCTTATATATATTTATATATGATATTGGCACATATGTTTTCATTTAGGTATTTTTTTTTCTGTATTGCTTTAAAAAACATACTTCTAACAAATTTTTTTTTATTCAAATAATTTGTAACAACACATACTGTATGACTATGAAGGACTGTGGTTTTTAAAAATCTTCTCCAGTGCCATTAAGTACACTATTCAATTCCTTTTAATTGGAATTCTGTTGAAGAAA
>JAAGKR010003960.1:0-15000 GCA_011419295.1 Clarias macrocephalus | reverse complement strand
CTGTGATAATATGGTTGCTTTGTGAAACATTAAATCCACTTTGAGCCATTATTGAGAGATATTTGCTTATAGTTGACCTCTTCCCCTGGTTGGATCCTTATCCTGGGAGAATATCTCCTGAGACTGTGGGAATAAAGAGGTGCTCCCCCCGGGGGACACCCTGAGCTCTCAATGGATCATGGTGGGACACGTCACATATTAATGACATTATGTCTGCTCCTTCAGCCTGCAGTGCTCCCAGAGCCGTATAACTTACTGAAGGATGGAAACATCAAACGCAAAACATGAGGACAGAATCTAAAAGAAGCCAGAGAAGGAGAAAGGAACTGATACTGTCATGGTGAGACTGTGACTTACTCTGTCATATGCTAATCAACTAAATCCATCCAACAATATCAAACAATGAGTAACAAACTTCATGAGTTGATGTTATGTGCAGTACGTTTACACGTAACGCTGTCTGAGATTAGTGTCTCTGATTAAATGGACATTTCAGTGAAGAAAGTCAGAGATGTTGAACTTGAGGCATATCAGATGACAGAGGGACAGATGATAGCTGCCACAGCACCCGTCTCCGGGACACTGGGGTGAGAAAGAGCCAATCAGAGGATCTGTTCTTCAGGGTATTGGCTGACACTACTTATGCTTGGCCACCACAGAGCAAATGAGAGGAAGCTAAAATAAGCCAAAGTCCTAAATCCCGTGTTGCATCTTGAAAGTGATAGTAAATGTGCCATAATGTATTCAAATAAGGATGTGCTTTTGAAGTAGAATTTAGAATTCCTTAATGAAGACTAAGCAGAAAAATAAACCATAACCAATTAAAATATTAGCTAAGGTTAGCTAGCATGACAATAACTAATAGTAAGTAGGTTTATGTTAATAGCTGCTGTTTAAACATAAAGCAGTTCATTAAATACATTATAACATGTAAATAAAAGAGAGATCACTATGATGTGTATTAGGTCGAGTGTACGTAGAATAAGTTAAGCTTAGATTTGTTAGACATATGCAGTACTGTGCAAAAGTCTTCAGTCACCCTTTTCTTTATATTAAATTAAATTAAATGGTGTAGATTAAATAAAAAAAATGGAATCAAATGTTTTTCACTGGCTTATGCCTTAAGTTAGATGGTTTTTATATAGATATAGATTTCATTCTCAATCAATAGACATAAAGTCCAGGGACAAATAGATGTGTGAACATAGACTGTTTTATTATTATTATTATTATTATTATTATTATTATTATTATTATTATTATTATTTATTATTATTATTTATTTATTTATTTATTTTTTTTTTTTTAGGCATCACAGAACAATGTTCACACCAAGAGGAAGTATAGCTTTTTTTTATGATTGGGAATTTTTTAAGTGGTAATGGGAAATGTCTTGAAAACATCATTGATGATTCACAGAATTTTATCTATGAGTAAAATTCCACCTGGAAAAAAAAAAAAACTTACAAAGACATGTTTTTAAAATATCTTGCCATGTAATCAGAAATTCTCTATATGAAATCAAAATCGAAGGGAATGTAAGAATGAGACTGTAGCACCACCTCATGGTGTCACAAAACTGAGGTAAAAGTTGCCTTCATTTTTTTAGAGACATAGAACATAGACATAAGTCTGCTGTAGATACGTACTTTTCATTTATTTTGATTTGGTTTTATTAATCTAATGAACAGTGAAAAGAAAGTAGGATGATTATTCCAGGTGCTTTAGCATCTCTTTCGCAGGTACAGTATTAATAATGTTCCTTTTGAAATGCTTTGTTATTTTAAATTCAACAACCACAAATAATTAAAATACATAATAAGCCATCAAGCAAGCCAGTTCGTTGTTAACAAATTAAAGATGATGTTTTAATAAATAATATATTTAATTGCAACAGATTACATACTTGAACGATTGATCTGTATCATGTCACTTTCGGACGGTTCTCATAAAAACGCATCAGTAAAAGTATCTCTTGATCACAAGAAGGATTTAACAAACACCTCTATTCAATGAAACAACTGAGTCAGGTTCACTGTCCAGGTGGCATTAGGAACAGCATCTGATGAATTGTTGACTTGATTTTCCGCTCGGTAATTGCTCTGTGAAATACATTTCTTTGGAGATTGTCAACCTCCATAAATTTTTTTATTAATTGAGACAGCACTTATTTTTAATGGTCATTTTAATTTAGATGGGGAAAAATGTTCATGCTGACTTCTAATTTTATAGCCATCTGTCTTCTGTCTTGTGGTTCCTAATATCTAACAAGTCATAATAATATGAATATATATACAGTATAATATACTGTATATGATCTGAGTTTACTGGTACTGAACTTACCTCATATTGCTATTAAAGTCATTTTTCACCTTTGAATAGTATTTAAACCAGTTAATACACAGTGCTGTGCCGAAAGGTCATTAAGGACCACTTGTAAATGCATTAGCAGACCTTTTTAAAGCTCTGATTGGAGGGTTTATGAGCTGCCTCTGCAATTCATGCAGCTTTTAAATGGTGCCAATACTTTACTGTGCTGAATGCTATGCAGGTTAATGGGAGATTAGTTTCAATGTCCTCCATGTAGCTGTAGGGCTTCTTGTTTGCTTCATTTACCTCAGCGGTGACCCTAATTAATAACGATCTGTCTGTCTGAAATGTGCAAATGGAACAATAAAGGTAGATCTGACTAATTAGTGACAGGCCTGTCTACTAATCACAAGTAAACATTCTCTTTGTCATTGTTACGTGCTGAATGAGCACAACAATTGAAAAAAAAACAGGTCAGCTTGTTTTAGGAGATTAGGAGAGCATATATTTGATGCATATTGTTTTCTTTAGAAACAGCAAATGTGGCACTAGAGAGAGGGCAAAAAAGACAGGATGATATACACAGGTACAGACATTTACATTATACATGGAACAAACTGATTGAGAATGTTAATTGTATAAGTTATAAATATCAACACTACTATTACTACTACTACTACTACTGATAATAATAATAATAATAATAATAATAATAATAATAATAATAATAATAATAATAATAATTTAAAAAGTAATAAAATATTTCAGTGTAGCTCATTTCTATCTATTGAAAAAGTATTCATTTTAATTAATGTCTGTGGTAAACTATACAATATGCATAGTATGTACTATGTATATAGTAAAAAATGTGAAAACATATACAAAATAATATCTTAATACATAAATAAAAGAACATAAAAGAAAAAAAGGGATTATATGTCTTCAAAACCAACTGCATACAAACCTAACAATGATGCTCATCAGTATGACTGTAACATGTTGAGGGACACAAATAATCAAGAAACAATGAGACCGAAAAAAAAAAAGATGACACCTGTATGTAAATGTTAAAGGACATACTGTGCTTCAGGCATTGTGCTCGTGTTAATGATTTGAGCTGAAGCCCAAAGCAGCTGTTTAGTGCACTCATTTACCAAATCAGAAAAAAAAAATCCATCCTAAATCCTGCCAACACAATCGAATCAATGCTGCATAATAGACAAAATGTTTTAACAAGGGACTACATAAGTACGGGAAGTGACCTATGCAATGTCATTTTGAAGAGCTGAATCCATTAAGCTGTAAATAAATCTTTAAACCAATAGTTAATGAAAATACATCACTAACATCTTCATTAATGAGAACATCATTCAAAAAAAAAAAAAAAAACAGTGTCAAAAGTAAAAAAAAGGAGAAATTTATGTAACCTAGTTTAAGCCAACTTTAGATTACAGAAATGCCAGGTTAACAAACATTCAGACTTATTTTAACTCTCCAAAGATTGGTTTTGACCAAAAAGTTCGATTTGAGTTCGATGTTATTCCACATCAAATAATAAAACTGTTTAATAAAACTGAAGATTGGATAAATAGATCTAAATATCACACAATAAAAATAAGGGATAAAATAAGCAAAATATTTATGACAATAGTTTTATGACAGTAGGATTGTTATTATTATTATTTTTTTTATTTTAATGAGAAATGTTAGAAAACAAAACCATGTAACATTTTGTTAACCTTGCCGATCATATACAGTATATTATACTGTATATATATACTGTATATATTCATATTATTATGGCTTGTTAGATATTAGGAACCAGAGGACAGAAGACAGATGGCTATAAAATTAGAAGTCAGTATGAACATTTTCCCCCATCTAATAAAATGACCATTAAAGAAAAGTGCTGTATATTAAATATTGCATTTTATTTTCTTAATTTTCCAAAACTAAATTCAATATTTCATTTACATTCTATGAATTTGTGCTTATTCATTTATTTGCATGTATTATTTCCATTTCTTTTCATTAAAGTTATGCATATATATAATGCACTAATATATGAAACAAAAGTCCACTATTTAAAAAAATGATTCTTTAAAATTCATAATATTTATATATAAAATTTACAATGTAAATATAAAATTATTTAATACTACCTGATGATAGGAAGGTAATCATTCAATGGCTGATTATGATCCTGTACAACTATGTGTCATAAAACTGACAATGACACTAGTGTCCAAATGTGAGGGTGACTCAGTGAAACACTGTCTGGATGGTGTTGCAACCAGTAGCGGAAAATAACAGAACGCAGTTATCAGAGTAAAAATCATTATTTCTTTATATAATCTCCTGCCTAACAGTAACATTCACCTGAGAAAAAAAAAAAACTGACACTTGCCTTTCTTTGCAGAAAAATTTTCAAAACACTTGTGTGAGGTCACTTTCTCACTGCTGATGTCACTTTTTCACTCTGCTCACAGAGCCTGACCCATTATTACAAAAGGGGGGAATGGTACAGTGTGACAGGGTTAAAAACAAACCAGAAGACACATGTCAATATTACAATTTTATAGACAATTCTTTTCTTTTTTTTTCAGAAAAAAATTATGTTTAGTTAAAGTACACAAGCATATGAATATATTAGTAGCAATATGAAAGTATTAAGTGCCAATTTTATGCTAGCTATTCCAAATGTAATAATATTCAGTGATCCCATGTGAATATGATTGTTGTGCACAGGGGGTGAGCTTGTTGATGGTCCTCCTGATCTTTTATTGTCTTCCAGTGATTGAAGCTTACACTCCACTCAAAACACCTTTTAACAACTCATTGTAGCCTTGGAGTAAACAAGTTGAATCTTACTTTGTCCTAACTTGCTGTCCATGATGAAATCACAGATGGTAACATACTGTACATGGTCAGAATAGCACCAGCTGCACAGCTCCCACAGCTGTAAACAAGATGTCTTTTAGCACACTGACTTATGAAAGTGTTGGTGAGTTACAAAACTTTTTCATACCACCTCGTAGATATAGGAAGCATTAATATATAGGGGAATGTGAAGAATGAGTAGAAAGAGGGGGGGGACAAACTGAGAGAACTCTGGGAAATTTAACACGGTCTAGCGGAAATGTAAGCTGATGCAAACAAAATCTGATATAGTGGCGACTAAGCTTTAACAAACAAGGAGTTTATTCATACTCTGTTATACTTTCAGAACGCTTGTCATACACCAGAAATAATCCTGAAAGTGGAGTTGTGTATGAACTGAGTTTAATTTTAATTTTATGTTATACCTAGATGGTTAAACGCAGGAGTCGAGTAGGAGTTTAAATATTCTGAGGTAAAATATCCTGAAAGAAAATACTGTGACTAAAAGAGACCAACTGAACTCATTAGAGCTCTGTAGCCGAAAAAAAGAAGGGGAAAAAAATGTGGTGAAGTCGGTAAGAAAGCTCTTAATAAAGCACCTAGCACTCTGTCAAAGATGATGCGCAGAAAGCACTAGCGAGTTAGCTTATTTCTGCTGTTACAGAGGCTGCATCATTGCAGGTGTGTAACTACTTTGATAACCTGCAGCCTCCTCAGCACCGACCCCAATGATTTCCCCATCAAGCGTGGCTTGATATACTGCTCCATCTGCACCCAATCCTTCTGCTGTATCGATTCCTTACAAATGAGCCTTCCTGAGCACAGCTCACGAGCAGTAATTCAAAAGGGAAGCGCATTGATCGGACCTAATGTTATGAGACCTGGATGTGCACATGCTAACAAAACAAAGTGCTAACAATGGCACTTCGGCTGCTGCACAGAGGAAAACCCGGGCATGTGATTAAACGGTGGAGGTGGAAAAATGGATGTGTTTGTTTTGTTTTTGTTTCTTCAACTGAGAAATGTAATTCAATATTAATGGGCATTTGCAAGGAAAACCGTGTAATTAAACGAAGCTGTTTGATTTCCAAGATTATGAATATTAAATTGAGATTTGAAAAAATGAGGCATTTCAATATACCTTGAAGTGGTTAAATTGTTAAATCTGATTGGTCAAAAGGTGCTGATAAATTTTTTTTATAGCAAATATATATTTACTGCAAATAAATAAATAAAATAACTCTGCTCTTTAGATGTGAATATGACAGCTGATAGCTGCTATATATAACTCTATATAACTTGGCCCATAGGTGTATAATTGACATAATATTCCTCTTTGTGGCACCTCAGGGATGTGGGCTTGACCTGGAAGTGAAAAAATATGGTGTGTTCCTTGCCCTCCTTGGTAAAGGATATACTCAGAACCTAGCAAGATGTTATTATTATTATTATTATTATTATTATTATTATTATTATTATTATTATTATTATTATTATTATTATTTTATAAGAAGAGAGACTGATCTACACTTTCACATTTGATACCTGAGATGGGAGAACATACCTCTTTGGAGTAGTTTCCAGAGGAAATCCCATGCACCCCTCATTGTCAGCACTCTCTCAATTTGCCAGCTCTTAGCCATGTGATGATAAAAATAATCTCTACTAAGAGAGTGAAGCAGTTCATTGTAGGAATCAATATTTGCTATTTATTTCTTCAAAGTTCATTTCGGGAGTCTTGAGCTTGTTATTCCATCAGAATAGAGCTGATAATCTCTCTCTCTCTCTCTCTCTCTCTCTCTCTCTCTCTCTCTCTCTCTCTCTCTCTCGTCTTCTATTTGTTGTCACATTCAAATGTCATATTTAAAATATATAATTTATATTAGTCTTGCTACAATGTAATATAAATAGAAACATATCCCACATACAGTAGTTTAATTGAGCTCTCATTTTCCAAGGACTACTGCCTCTTTAACCACCTTCACATCTGGGAATCGATTATCCTAAGATTGATAGTGTTTCATACAGTAGCTCATAATGCCGAGAAAGACAATAACGTCCTTGCACATTCAATACACTCATATTTTTAGTGCACATTATTTATGACATTTTTTATGAGTGCCAGGGAGGAGATGAGAACGTAGAGCTCAGCTGTGGAGCATAATAAAACTCGGCTAATACAGACGGATAATCCTTCCAATAGGATTTCACAACTACAGTGCAACACATTTTCTCATTCATTCATTCATTCATTCATTCATTCATTCATTCATTCATTCATCAGAGTCTGAGGACCCTAAGGAAACTCATGGGAACTCATGTAAAACACCACATTTTCAGTAACTGAGTCCATACTACAACTAGTTACATTGCAAAATTGTCATTGTTGGTCTTTTAGCTGTCAAGAAGTTGCCATAGCACCCATCCAACCCACAACTTGGCGCAGGATTTATGCTACGAAGATGCCCTTCCTGACCCAACCATCCTATTTTATCTGAGCTTGGGACTGGCACTGCATATGGGCCTTCTGCTTGGCAACTAGTGCTTGGAAACCTACCACATCATCATTATTATTATTATTATTATTATTATTATTATTATTATTATTATTATTATTATTATTATTAAGAAATCCCTAACAGTATAGGAGATGTGATGAAAGAACTTCACTGTTCTGAAATGAACATGGGACAAATGATCATAAATAAATCAGTAAACGTCCTTAAAGTTAGAAATCGCATATATTAATATTCAACTTGTTTTAACTAATTTTGCTTTTTTCCTGCCTCTACTTCTATCTGTTCATTCATTCATTCATTCATTCATTCATTCATTCATTCATTCATTTTCTATACTTCTTCAGAGACTTCTCAGAGACTTCATACACAAGGACCCTGGACAGGGTGCCAAAACATCACAGGAAACACACGGACACACACACATACATATACACTCACACACACACACTCATTCAAACTATGGGCAATTTAGTCTACTTTACATATCTTTGGCCTATGGGATGAAACTGGAGTACCTGGAGGAAACCCAGCAAGTACAGAAAGAACATGAAAACTCCACACACAGACCTGAGGCAGAAATCAAACCCTTGACTCAGGGGGTGTGAGGACAAAGTGCTAACCACCATGCTACAATGCTGCACATTATCTGTTCATATCCTATTATTTAAAAACTTTAAATATCTCCCAGGAGAAAATGTTTATTTCAAAGGTGTTTAATATTATATTTAGCTTTTTGCAACCTTGTAAAGGGAAATACCAGATCAATACATCTAGGTTTAAGAAACTGCATGTAAGACTCTGGAGTTTTTTTGTATATGCCTGCCCTCTGCTGGTGGAGTGAATACTTTACACATTGCACTTAATAGAATTCCTGGGAAGTCTCCTGGGAGAATCCTCTGCACTCAAACACCACCACACAAAACCCACCACATTCAGGCTTCTCCTCCTTCAGCATCATTAACATTTGTCTGTGAAGATTCTCAGTCATCCAGGTGAGGTTATCTTGAAGTTAAGTCATGTCAGGACTTCTCCCATTAACAATGGGTATTAATGTTTGTTTCTAATATATTATAATACATATATCGCTTATATCACATTAGGATGATAAAAGTATAATGGCAGACATAAATAACTTTATCATCTAACATGACACACTTTTGTACAGTACTGTATATTAAATATAATAGTTTAAATGTGATAAATGTGCAAATACACAAAAATGTAGTATTAATTAACATAATACACATCTTTTTTTTTTGTATCTGATACTGTATTTTGACTTTCTCTAGCGTTCTCTAGCATCGTTCAGAAGTGTCGTTTCTCAGACCGCACTTCTTAATTCTTACAGATTGAAGAAACTCTAGTGTAATTAATGCTGTAATCATAATGCATGTTTATTATCTCAGGCAATCACAGCTGCCAGCAGATTATCTTTGGAAGTATCTCTAAATAAAATGTATTCGTTAAGAACATTTTCAACCTGTGTATGGTTTAAAAGTTAGTACCCCCTCTTTTAATTTTACTGCATGTGTTGTCGTGTGAAAACATAATTAAAATCATCTCATTATAGACATTATTTGTCTTGGTGTTAGGCAAATACAACCTCAGACAGACAACAACATATAACGTGTCATTATTTATTTTATTAACGTTAATAACATGATTAACAAAACTGTAGGCCAATAAATAAATAAATAAATAAATAAATAAATAAATAAATCATGTGAACAATAGTAAGTTACTCCATGAGTCAATAGCTGGTAGATCCACCTTAAGCAGCAATAACTTGAAGTAGTTGTTTTCTGTCTGACTTTATCAGGCTCTTTCCAGACGGATGTGCAGCAACCATCAAATTAAAAACACATCAAATTAAAAGAGATGGTATTGACCTTTGAACATGACTGTAGCTCTAGGAAGATGATATCAATAATAAAGTGATTAAAATGCTTTGATCTTATTACTTTGAAGGTGTTTTGTTACGCTATTCTCTGTCTATGTTACAGTACATGCACAGATTGATAAATGTACAGATGACATGATGTTGGTTGGTGGGAGAGAAGAGGATGAAGAGGATGAAGAGGATAGGGTTAGATGGAGACAGATGATTGGCTGAAAGCGAACAGCCGAAAGACAAAGAAGAAGAAAGAAGACACAGCTGTTGTGGGCTGTGAATGAATCCCATCAATTAAAGACCAGATATTACGGCATTCATTATAATTCATTGTGTTTATGAATCAATGGTCAGTTTATTAGACACGCCTGTGTACTCACAATTCTCTTTAAATCCATATTACAGCTTGTGGAAGCAGATTTTTTTCTTCCTTTACATATCATCAGTGTCAGCTCTGACTGCAGACCCTTTTGCTAGCTTCATATTGTTGGTTGTTCACAGTTCTCACTCTGACAGTGACCTTTAAATCCCAGCAATGGCATTGCGTCAGATTCTGTTGGACCAGCACCATACACTCACACACGCACACACTCACGCATGCAGACACACACACTCACATGAACACACACCAGCTGTCATGGGGAAAAGCAAAACTACAAGGCAAGCACACAATAAATGAATGTTTTTCTTTATTTCGAGCCGGGAACGCAAATCCTTTAATCTTACAGCTTTCTGAATCCAGTGCTTACTTCTTCCAACATACACATATACATACTAATTACTTATTGATAAGACAAAGAATTCTATTTCATTAACAGGTGTTACATGATGTTAGTACAACTCAACTTCCAAAGCCCCCATGGCCTTCTAGCCACATTTTCTCTCTTGTTGTTATGCTTATAGATGCCATTCAGGATTCTTCCCAACACGCCTTATCTGCAGAACACTGTGACCTAATGTTTTGTCCTTCAAACAATTTGGACTCACATAGTTGCAAAAGGCACAATAACATCTCAAGGCTATTAGTGGGGCAAACTTCACAAAACAAACACACGCAGACACACAAAAGCACACACACACACACACACACACACACACACACACACACACACACACACACACACACACACACACGCACACGCACACGCACACGCACACGCACACACGCACACGCACACACACACACACACACACTACAACACCAATGTCACTGCAGTGCTGATAGTTGCCTGTCTCCCAAATACACCCATGTTCCTGTAATTGTGCTTTTCCACAACTTCAGGCTAAAGATGCAGTCCAACAAACAGGGCCTACTGTATGCAACACTGGGCAGATTTTCTTAATACAGTTTGCTAACAAATTAGTAGAAGTCTATAATGAAGTTAGTTAACAAATAAATTGTCTTAAATGAAAATTGAGATTCATTTCATATTAAACAAAAACTACATTTTCAATTCTAAATGTAATAATTCGTTAAAACATGACGGTAGTATTATTATTCCACAAGGAGATTAGAACATACACCATACTGTATATACAGTGTACTGTAGGCAGCTTTGACCTTTTTGATGATTTGGGCTTTTCTGTGGGATCGGTCCGGATGGGCTTTGGTCCCTGTGAGCATGGACGAGCCTTGGGTATCCATGATCCTGTGACCAGGCTGCTGGTGGTAGTGTGGCTGTTATAGTTGATCAATGTATATCTAGACTGGACTATTGCAATGCATTACTGGGTGGTTGTCCTGCACCCTCAATACACAAGCTACAGTTTGTCCAAAATGTAGCCACCAGGGTTCTCACCAGATCAAGAAAATTGCAAACTAGCATTACTTATGTACAAGGCTCTAAATGGTTTAGCTCCATCATATCTAGCCATTCTTTTTACAATCCACCATGTTCCTTAAGATCGGAAAACTAAGGAGGTAGAACGTTTTCATATTTATCTCCTAATTTATTTATCTCTCTTTAATCTGGCATATGCATAATTCATTCCATAACCTCATACTCTAGTACATCTAAATGCACACTCCTATCTAGTGCTGCTAATATCTT
Source organism: Clarias macrocephalus (assembly GCA_011419295.1). NCBI lineage: Eukaryota > Metazoa > Chordata > Actinopteri > Siluriformes > Clariidae > Clarias > Clarias macrocephalus. Next base: position 3,349 of record JAAGKR010003960.1, on the reverse strand, counting down.
GAATGGCAACTAGATTAATTCTTGTGCCAGCTCCAGTAGGCAGAGGCCAACCCTGCGAGGATCCTGAGGCATCCAGTGAAGGACCAGCTTCCACTGGATTCTGCTTCATGATGGTTTGGAGCTTCATGTGCTGCTCCTGAGCTCCATGTCAACTTCTGCTATACTGAACTTCCAGCAGCCTAACACAATGATGTCGTTATATAATTCCTGTTATCCGTTATCACCCAATTAAGGATGGGTTCCCTGTTGAATCTGGTTCCTCCCATGGTTTCTTCCTAAAACATCCCTCGGTGTTTTTCCTTGCCACCATCGGCGAAACTTTTGGCTTGCTCATCAGGGACAATCTCATTATTATACAATCTAAACACATTTTTTCTCATTCATACACACTTGCATACATTTTCTTTTCATTTTGTGAAGCTACTTTGAGACAATGACCATTGTTAAAAGCGCTATATAAATAAAATTGAATTGAATTAAATTATATATATATATATAGAGGGTAGGTGGCTTGTCTTTCAGTGAATTCATTCTTTAAACATGGTCTTCTCCTTTTAAATATGTCAGGGTTATACTGTAAGTCTCAAATATACTGTAACTTTAGTTCTGGTTGAGATTGATGCAATAAAAGAAAAATATTTCATTTCAAAATGTCATTGTGTGAATGGTTTTCCCAGGCCCTCACATGGTCTCTCATCGGACATTGCAATTGAAAGTTCAGAACAAAGAGTCCAATTTTTTTGAACCCATCTGAACAGAGAACCATTTATTCATGCTCTGAGAGTCCATTAAATGCTCGCCATATGCCTTTTACTCAGGAGAGGTTTTTGACTAACCAATTAACCAGATAGGACTGCCTGAGGGGGTATTTTTGAGAGGATTGTCCTTCTGACAATTTCTCCCATGTCTGTGGAGGACTTCAAGAGGTCTGCTAAAGTGGCCGGTGTGTTCTCGGTCAACTGCATGATCAAGGCTTTTGTGGCCGGGGTACTGAGATTGGCTGGACTCTTGGAAGAGTCATGGTGGTTCCAAACATTTTCCATTTCACCATGATGGAGGACAATATGCTCCAACATTCAAAAGCTTAGAAATGGTTTTGTACTCTAACACTCTCGACAAAATTCAATCTACAAAGAGTTGGGATAGTATAGTTTTTGATTTTTACTTATTTGAAAGAAAAAAAAAGTTTGCTTTGTCAGTATGAAAAAGTGTGTGTATAATACAACAACAACAACAACAACAACAACAACAACAATAATAATGCATATGCTTGTATGTATAAACATGCAATATCTATCATATGTAAGGGTTCTTACTACTTTTTGAATCCACTGTATGTGCTCACAGTCTTTAACAGGCCCACAAATAGCCCCTCTTCTCTTTTATCAGTAGGTCACCACAATGTCACAGCAATCAGAGAGTTCCAGCGTCTCTGTTTGAAACCAACTCAGCCATTTCAGAGGCAGTAGTTATATAACGTATTATACTCCCTTACATGAAAGTGAGAAAAATATAGCATTAGCTCTTCTTGTTTGTGCATTTTCTGTCCTGCTGAGTGCCTTTTAAGGTTACTTGTTTGTGCTCTTTCTGCATGCTGAATGAAAATTATTGGAGTAATTTATTCTAATGCGCGGGGCACATTAATGAAATGATGGCTGAGTGAGAAGTGCAGATCAAGTCCTAATAGCAGGGAGTGATTGGCAAAATGGTGACACATAATTACATCACCAAGCTGTAATTTTAGACTCATGTAGTATTTGAAGTTGTTTTTCTGCTTAGTAATTAAATAGTCGGATGCTGTTCATTATAATACCTGGAAATTTGGAACCCTTAACAAGGAAATGGAACAGAAACTACTGTATATAAAATAAAAGACCAAAGACGAGGCCTGATCCATTCTTTATCTGTAAGCCATAGTGAGCAATCCTGATTTAGGTTAAAGAAAGAAGCAAAAACTTACAGAAGGTATTTTTAAATCTGTCACCAGGTCACACTTTGAAAGTCACGGGTAAAGTGTCCTGACATGTTCCCCAGTGCTCACAAATCCTTATTTTTGGTGCTTGACTTTGATGGTGAATGAATCCTCATCAAGCACTTGGGAATTGAAGGATGAGAAGCTTATATCAGTTCGATGGGTAGACACACATACACACACATGCACGCACAAACATACACACACATGCACACACACACACACACACACACACACACAGTGGACATTTTTATCTCCATGATGACATGGTTGGCACTTTCCCTGAACTACACATTACCATGACAACAAGGTAAGCGTTATCTCAGGAAATGATCTCAACATGCCACAAACATGAACTTTGACGTGTTCAACAAAAACATCTGAAAATCTTATCTAATATAAGAATGTAATTGTCAAGTTATGAATGTAAACCAGCTGGGGAAGCATAGTAGGGTAAGTAGGGTAAACATGTTTTCTATGTTTAACGATCTCCTATTTAATTCTCAGTGTCTCCTCATGGGTTTGAACACCGAAAGACTTTTCCAGTTGTAAGCCTACGTAATTAGTAGAGCCTCCCACACAGCTTCCCAGCCGAAGCCATAATGATGATGTCATATGGTTGTAATTAAACAACACTTTTACAATGTTTCCTTAATAACTGATTCCAAATGTTATTTTGACTTGCCTCTGAACTGTCCATGTTGTTGTGTTAACATTAGCTATGAACAGAACATGGAACAAGGGATTGTACACCCTGTATACTGTACGTTAACTATTATTCTAAAGTGGAAATATAAAGAGAAGCCTGTGGAAGATTTACAGGACTTTCCATCACCTCCATGGTTTATTCTCCTTACTTTTTAGTTATATAGTACCTAATCTAAATGCATACAATTTAAAATGACTTTTAACCCATTAATTACACTAATTGTTGATCGCTAACTGTCAGTCAAGGATATGTGCAAAATAACTAGTCAAATAAACAAACAAATCAGAATATGTTGATAATAAATAGTGTTTGCCCAAGTGTTGTATAAAAGCAATATCACACTTGAGGTCATGCTGTTGTACTGAATATCAGCACGCTCCCTCCGCATCATAAAGAATTATAAACAATTATCCACAGAATAAACAATTAATATATAAATTACTTATTATGGCTCATATTAGTGAGTCACCTCATACTTTGTAAGCTCACCAGATGTAAACACTTATATACATGTATAAATGAAGACTGTTGAAAGGTGCCCTGAATCGCCTCCTGTAGTCACACCACTAGTAAGGATGAGATTGGCCTTCTAGAATCTGAAGAATATGATTGCTGATGGATCATCCTGGGGCGTCGCCACCAAATAAGGCCCATGAGGAAGAGTCGGT
>JAAGKR010003959.1:0-67429 GCA_011419295.1 Clarias macrocephalus | reverse complement strand
TTAAAAGAAGATGATAAGCATTTACTTAAACTAATACTAGCTCTAATTGAGGTCTTTTACAAATGAAAGATTCCCTATACAAAATAATAGTAAAAAAAATAAATGCATTGCATTAGAGAGAAATATCTTACTGCAGAAAGCAGTGCGGTTGATTAAAATTTGTTTATTTGTTTGTATAGTGGCAAATAGTGCTAAAAACTGACAGCCTCAGGCAAGCTGTTTAAATATGGAAATGAGATGGATTTGCTCGTAGGCTGCTGGTTAAATATGAGATTAAACTAATTGTTAATTGATGAATGAGCTTTCAAAAATATGTATTAACACGTGTGTCACTATAACCTCTGGCATAGCTTGGGTTGACATTTAAATAGACGGGTGGATAGACAGGAATGGATTGATAGATAGACAGGGGTGAATGAAGACAGAGAAATGGGTGGATGGATAGAAATGGGTGGATGAATAGATACACATGAGTGGACAGATAGATAGATGGGTCGATGGACAGATAGACAGGGATGGATGGATAGATAGGGGTGGATGAATCGATAGACAGGGGTGAATGAAGAGAGAGAAATGGGTGGATGGACAGATAGACATGGGTGGATGGAGAGATAGAAAGGGGTGGATGGAGAGATAGACATGGGTGAATGGACAGGTAGACATGGGTGGATAAATAGATAGACATGGGTGGATGGAGAGATAGACATGGGTGGATGAATAGATAGACAAGGGTGAATGAAGAGAGAGAAATGGGTGGATGGAGCATTTAGAAATAGAAATGAGTGGATGGATAGACATAGATAGACATATGTATGGATAGACAGACACCTAGATGAATAGGTAGAATGGATTGAATCAATATACACTTGTGTGGATGGATAGACAGACTCCCGGGTGAATGGACAGGTATCACTTTGGTGGGTGGATAGATAGACGTGTGGATGGATGCATAGACACCTGGATGGATGAGTAAATAGACACCAGGTTGGATGGACAGATAGACATGGGTGGTTGGATACAGAGATGGAGCGAGTCAATTCACGGACACGGTTGGATAAATAAATGGACACCTGGGTGGATGGATAGATATCACTTTGATGGGTGGATAGATCACTGTGTGGATGGATACATAGACACCTGGGTGGATGGATAGATATGCACTTTTGAAGGTGGATAAATAGACATGGATGGATGGATAAATCATCGCAGATGGATGCTCCACTTGTCTCATTTCTTCTTTTGTTTCATCATCAGCTCTCCTCTCCTGCACCCTGCACAAACACTCTGCTTATTTTATCTCCATTTGTATCTCTAAAGCTTCCAGCTGTTGCTTTTGCTTTGCCACATGAACACATGCACCTGGACAACAGGAGAAATAATGGAGAAAGATGACGGTGCCATTTGCAGGACTCAGAAGTCATTTCGTACCCAGTTATTTATTACTAAAATGCCATTATTTTCCGGCGAAATCGGGAAAGCTCCAATAATAACCTCTCTTTCCTGCACACTACATAAATGATTTAGGGTTTCTGTTAGCCGGTCAAAATGTCCAGTGCAAAACGGAGCCTGTCTCTAAACAGGACATTTGTGTTTTGACAGCGACGCAAATAAGCCAGAGGTGCCATCGAAACGGTCACTACCCTCTTTAGCCGTGAAGCGACGAGTGACTCGGCAGCCGCACCTCTCATTGCTGCAAAGCGTGCATGTCGAGAAGGAGTCGCAGTAATAATGTTGCTCAAAGTGATGGTTATTAACGGTTCACATTTGCAGCAGATTACAAAGTGCTTATTTACTATAAAATGTGAGTTGTACTTAAGCTGTACTCTGACTAGATTATTCTAGATATACAACTGCCTGTTTTTTTGCCCATGCCAAGCGTGCCAGCATAGCGGGTCTTCTTTCTTCTGAATCGAATTAAGACGCGGGTACGAAGCTGTCTGGAGGAAGAGAGAGGAACATGTGCAACACAAGCTACAAAGCTAAAAAAAAGTTCACGTACAGTATGTGAACGAAGAATGAAAAATGGAGGAAATGGAAGGTTTTGATGCTACAGATGTTACAGGTTGTTACAGATGTTTCATAATTGCCTACATTTTGAGGGTATAATTAAGGTCTTGCTCGTGATTAAACAGTCGAACTGATTTGAGGTTGTCAACCTACTGTACAGTTCAAGTCTTGAGCAACTCCTCGTATTAAATTTAATTAAAGAAACGGGAACAAATATTTTGCTGCAAAGTGCCTAAAGATATCATCTGCACCTGTTTCTCTCTGGTTCATGCTGTAAATTGGATGTTTTTTCTTTTTTTGCCTGTGTGGCTTAACAAACAGAAAACCTTCCCCTGAAACTGCTCAGGTACAGAGACTAGACCAAAGAAACGAGAGCCAAAAACGTTTTTTTACGGAAATATTCCCCAAGACTGCATAAAAAAAAAGTCTGGCTTTCTGGAAGAAAATATAAAGACATGAGGGTTGGCTCAAGACTTTTTACACAGTACTATATGTGTATATTCCAGTATATTTGCGGTTGTAATACCTGAAAGTCAGGCACAAAGTGCGGGAAAACTTGACGCGGAACATCAGGATAAATCACGCAGGTCTGGTGGGTGAGAGCAGCCTCTGCAGTACGAGTGTGTCATGATCGTGCCGTGGCATCACATCAGGCAGCGGGAGTGCACATAGAGCTCAGTGAAGAGAAGGAACAGATTGTTAGGTGTGCTCTTATTCTATTTACTGATTTAAAAAGGCATAGAGAGAGCGCAAGCGGCAGATCTAGCGCCGAGAGCATAATAGTGCTGCATATGATCTATATTTGTTTGTACGCTGCATATAGCGCTAATTAACCGATGGCCTCGGGCAAGCTGTTTAGATATGAAAATGGGACGGATTGGCCCGTAGGCTGCCGGTTGAAAAGGCCGCACAGCTTGGGGTGCATCGGGGCCGTTCTGTTTACCGTTGCACGCTTTATCAGCGAGGAGTCGGCTTTGCTCCAGTCTATAAATTGTCCTGGTTTGTGTCTGTAAGGTTAATGCTCCTCCATTACACCCTCCCAAATATGTCCCGTATCAGTCGCCGGATCAGAGCGGGGTCCAGGGGCACGAGTCGGAGGATCGCAAACTAATTAAGGTCGTGGAGCAGCACAGCCCCTGTAAAATTGTTTATAAACCATTAGGGGGGAAACGCTGCTCTCCCTGGTGTCCGCCGAGCAATTAGAGCCAAGGTCAGAGCAGCTATGATGTGCGTTCTCCCCATGCTGAGCAGAAATGCTGCTGTGGACAGAAAGTGGCATTTACGCTGGGCCAAACGCTCACTTTTATTAATTTCCTAAATAAATAGGTGCCTCTCGGGGCCCTTTGTCTGTGAAATGCACCTTCAGTGATATTAATGAGCCTCTTGCTTATTTAGCCTATTTCCCTCTCTCTCTCTCTCTCTCTCTCCTCCCCTTCTCCCTCTCATTCTCCCTCTGCATGCTAAATAAGAAGGAAAAGGAAATGCAACTATTTACCCCATAGTGCTCGGGGGTTTCTACTGCACAACGCGAACCTATAAAAGTGGCATAAACAAAAATGAAACAGAAAAAAAAAGCATGCATGTCATTCATTCATTCATTCATTCATTCATTCCATCTCTAAACAAATATTGTTCTCTATTACATTCACATTAGTAGCCCACATTGTGCCAGACTGTGTGCTGGGAATAAAGACTGGAGGCGTAGCAGGCTATGATGTGGTTTGTGAGGGCAATATGATTCTCAACTCATTTTTATTTATTTTATTTATTTATTTATTTATTTATTTTTAGCCTCAACTCAGGTTTTAATGACTAGACTAATTTCTCTGCTCTTTCGGAAAGCTTTTGAAACGGTTCAGACGAATTAATCGCTCGCAGAGCTCGTAATTCCGCAGATAATCTGTTAAATATTTGCGCGTGTTTATTGGAAACGCTGACCTAAATGGAGCCTCTGGCTCTAACGATTTGATTTGGCCAATTGGTCTTGTGCTCTGTTGGAACAGTGTATTGACAGAGTCTGGGACTGAAGCGCACATCGACACCCACTCAGCCAGTCTATTCTTCCATCTGTTACATAGTTAGCATTGATTGGCGTTCGGTCGCTGACACTCGGGCGCCGTGCTCGAGGACCGAAACGGCAGGCGGGCGAAGAAAAGTGTTCGAAAGCGTCGAAGTGAAGGTTGTGTGATGTTGTGCCACTGCCCCTATGGGTCTCTATGGGAATACTGATAAGGCGGCGCTGCACCGTGTTGCATCATCGTAGCCGGGCAAATAATGGCGCACAAGGGCCAAAGCAGCACAGCCTGACTTCCTTTAGCTTTCTCTTCTCTCACTTTCTCATTCTCGGTGTTTTCCTGCATTATCTTATTTTGTATCCTGCCTGTAAAGGGAAAAAAAAGAATACATATATATAAAAAACTCTGAGCTGCTACTCTCTTGCCTTAGTGTGTTTGTGTGTGTTCTTTGCAGGAATGGCGGTGCTATCTCACCCTTGTGACCTGTTGCCAATTATATTCAATCAGTGGCAATTGAGGGAGCAGGGGCTGGAGCAGGGAAAAGCCTAGCTGCAACTTTCTGCTCTCACTCCTTTATTGACAACTATACGCCTCTGTCTCAGCTCGCTGAGCTCTTCTATTTCTCTTCAGCCATATTCCCCCGGCAACTTAAAGCCCTGTGAATTAACTCCGCTTTAGTGCTGCACACAAACATCTTTCAGCCAAATGCTTTTCCACATATAAAGACATGAACATCAGTGTTCGGCTCTCAAAGCCCATTAAGATATCTGAAAAGCTTTCTCGAACGCTAAGTCTCATAATGAATAGAAGATAGACAAGCATATGAGAGCGAGAGAAAAGTGGCGTCATGTTTGCTGGTGACTTTGAGATGTTCTAGAGATAAGCCCATGATCCTGTTTGTTCACACAGCGAATAGCTGGATTATTTTCTGATAAGAGGCTCGGCTGTGAGAATGGGCTGGGTGGATGAAGAGAGGGGGAGAAGAACGGCCGGACCGATGGAAAGCTATCAATAGCTGGAGTGTGAATATAAAAGCCTGCTCTCCGAGCCGAGTCGCACGGCGAGTCTGCACGCTGCTTATCAGGGTTGTCATCACAGCTCCAAATCCTGTCAGCATCCTTGTTTCTTTTCTTGTTTGTTCGCACCGTGTTGCTCCCTCACCTCCCTTCCCTTATCGGAGTCGGGCTTTCATCCCATCGTTGTACAATTTTATTCGCAGGGAAAGTCACAGGCCTCATCTATTGATCACACGTGTTTTGTCCATGTATGCTGTACCGGTTCAGCTTCAGGAGAACTTCGAAGACAAATGGGCCTTTTGGCAGGAAATACCAAAGCAGAATTACGGAGCACATTTGAACCCCCGGGGGTGAATGATACCGCAGTTGCCGGGGGCAACACCAAGAGAATAAAGTTTGCTTCAGCCTTCTAGTTGCTGGACCGGACGACAGAAGTGCAAGTAGGTTTTGGTTCTGAGCCAGGCATCGTTAAGATTCCTTAAACAGATGCAGCCATGGAGGCAGCAAACAGCCTGAATAACACTTCCTGTCTGACATACAGTGTTATTGCCTGATTTAGCCAAAATGCATAAAGGACCGTATACTACAGTATGTGTGGAGACAAGATTTAGCCGGCTCCCATTAAAATTATGTCGTAACTGCAGAAAATTCTTAGGAGGAAGGAGTTGTAATTTCATGCACGTGACGGCTAGACGACCTCCATAGACAAGCACTCCCTGTATCCAAGCCTGTGACTGGGTGTTACAAATAAGCCATGACAAATCTTGACATCTTCCTTGATTCACAGAGAAATTTTCACAGCACCACGGTCAGTGCTGGAGCAGAGATGGGGGGGGGATCACGAATCTTTTGTGTGGCGATTAACGTATTTCAACTCCAGAATCAATTCCTTAACAACTATGTTTACATTTATAATGGAGATTAACCTGTCGATTAACCTGTCGATCGGGCTGTTTTTTTTAGTTTGATCGGCCGTGACTTGTGATCGGCCGCTCAGCGCAGAGGCTTCCCAGTGGCCAAGTTGAATTTTCAGACATTAGGGATGTTAGAGATAGTAAAACGTTGCTCTTTTCTTATAATCCTACAGGCGGTAAAAATGTAGCCTTTTTTGCTTAATTTAATTTAAGTAAAATGTTAAACTCTTGTATTTGAAGTAATTTTTTATTGCTTATATGCTGCACTTTGTTTTTTGTTTTAAAAGAAAAACAATTTTGTCAAAATTGGGGAATAATATAATATTGAATGGGGATATTAATAAAATGTTAAGAATCGCAGTTTTAATAGAATCAGCATCTAGATATTGTATTGTTATAATATCATATCGGGTGGTGACTGGTGATTCCCATTCTCACTTGCATGTGTCAGTAAGTAAACAGAGTAAACAAGTGTACAAGAGTGTCATGTCTCTTCTCCCGCAGTGTCCAATTCCCAGCCGTCATGTTATATCAGCGACAGCTACCAGCTCCCAACCAGGGAGGGCGTAGTAGGCTAAATCGTTCCGATCGTCATTCACACGCCATTAGGGGGCGCCATAACACTCTCGGATGAAAGCTCACAGATGCCCGTGATTGGCTAGTGTGGATATGATTGATGTGTGCGTTCCCCCAAGAGAGAGTAGTCAATCTACTTTCTCGGCCGCCGGCTATAGAAGGCTGTAGCATCACTCAGGAATCAAGCTCACTATCTGCAGATCGTCGGTGCGCGCACTTTATCACTGCATCACTCACTGAGTGTCATGTCCTTTGAGTAACCCTTGCATGCAGTCATTGTCTCTGGATTAAATATGATAAGGATTTAAGATGCCAAACTTTGCCAGTTCAGTGGTAATTTCTTCCTTTTTTATTAGCTGTTAAGCTGTAGATGTTTATTTTGTCTGTGTACATCTCCAAGGACGTCGGAGGTCTAATTTCTATCCTATCTGTCTCCATCGACTTGTCATGCTCCTTTAGATCAGACGTCACATCCGTGTTTTTTTTTTTTTTTTTTGGTGGAAACTGCACCAGGGGTAAAAATGTCCCAGTTGCTGTGAAAACTTCAAGTTGTTTATGGTTCTTCGGCTAAGATCTGCTCCAACTGAAGTACTTTATTACTTTACCGCAGAGGAGCTTTAATAATGCAAATGTAATTACCAAAGCCTCTGGGCAGACTTAATGCATACTTAAGACTAACCTCCCTTCTCGCTGCTTAACAGGTGAATGACCTGCTACTACATGGCACACAGCAGGGGAGTAAAGAAGGCTCAAGTTAGCAATGTTGTTTCTTAAATCTAAATGACATGCTGTGAAAATGAGTCATGTCATCAAGGTCACGTGAAAGCTTACTGAGGCCTGTTCAGAATTTGTTTCAGTTTGCCTCAGGAGGAATATGCTCTGGATTTTACCAGACCATAAAGCTAGTGACCTTGTAATGTAATGCTCTGTACCAACAGCTCCATATTGTACCGTACACATTATGCAGTGACGTGAAACGGTGATGTGTCCTTCGTAAAAGGACAGACTCAAGTAAAAGTATACGTCCGCCATTTATATGTGTTTGAGTAAAAGTACAAAAGTACTTACCGTCAGATTTACTTACGTATAAATATTTCTTTCTTGCATTACTGTAAATAGCGCACACCACTGTGGTTATGTAACCGAAACGTAGTCAAGTAAAAGTACGTTCCTGTTTGATGTAGTGGAGTAAAAGTAAAAAGCACATTCTAATAAAGCTAGTAAAATTACGAGTAAATTACAGGAGTAATTGAATTTACTCCATACAGAACAGCATGCAATGTCCAGTCTGCATTATGTATGCATACATAAATAATTGTCATCATAAACATCATTCAGTTACTTGTTTGGTGTCGCATCGCTCGGTTTAAATGGAGGAAATCCTGGCGTCAAGCGGCAGTGGTGAAGCAGAGACATTAAACATGCAAAAATGACGTCAAGCTTGATAAATAATAAATGATTCTGTTTATAAGACGTCATTTCCTGCACGGGTGCAGATTACACTGACGTAAACAGAATGTAGTAATCTTCTATAAAGTTCGATTAAGAGCACATAGTGCATCCAGTAATATTCTTAAAAGACCACTGATGTCGTAAAGTCTAGGACTATCTCCGTTAAACTGCGGTCAGAATAACGGCGATGCAGGCCCTTTTAGCTCATGTATACAGAGCAGAGCAGAATAATTGTTTGCTCTTGAAGTGCATTAAGGAGCAGCAGATGCAGGGTAATGCGCGTCTTTGAGGAAGCGCGTGCTCGTCCTTGCCCGTCCAGACTAAAATATTCATGCGGTGTAGACGATCCAGTTTGAGAGCTTAAATTCGTAACCGTCCTGTAAGTAGAAAACTATGTTAAAAACTCATCTGATGCTGTTATGTCCAACTTGGCCCGTCTGCCTGTTGTATACGCCTGTTGTCTGTTTTTTTTTTTTTTGAGCCACACATCATGTCACACTTGTATGATGTAATCCAGCAGGCTGTTCCTCTCCATTCAAATTCACCTGCATTTCAAAACATCAAATACATTCATCCTAGCAGCATGCTCCCAGCACTTTTAACAGAGAGCAAGAGAGAGGCTCCTGCAGAGATAGATTATCCAGGCTTTGGGCGTTAATGTTCACTGAGCCGCGAGTGATCTCAAGGGTCATCGCTCCAGCTGAAGAGTAAGTTGAGGCCCGCAAAAGTAGGCCAGGCACGAACCGTTCCATCTGTTTTACCGTATTTAGGGTTGCTCCGACAGTCCTGTTTCGAGGTCATGGAGAAAAGGAAAAGAGAGTTGAAGGAAAAGAAAGAAAAAAAAAACACACACACACATACCAGAGCTCACTGGAATGACTTGAAGTGTCGGGATGCAGCTCCTTGTGTATTCATCCAAGGCACGTCTGGAGTGCAGTGGCTGCACAGCCTGAAGGACAGCCGCAATTGTTTATCGGTTAATGACTTCTCTCCCCTTGTGGGACGTTCGCCGCCTTAGCTGCTCCCAGGCCACATTAAAGCTTCCTCGCTCTCAGAAGCCTCATCAAAGAATGGAGACACACACACACACACTTTTAACGCTCAGACACACTCGATATCTGTCTGCCCTTGTGAGTCCGAGGCGCAGGGGCTGCTTCTTCTAACACCTGTTGGAATTGCTTGTTGAGTCCGGATTCGCGCGAGTCCACCTGACGCTTTTTTTAGGTTACCGCTTGACATTTCATCTTCGGCACATAAGGGTCATTAAATCACCAATGCTCGGATTATCTCGGGTGGCACGCTGCCTCAGATTATATGTCCCAAGACCGCCCTGCCACTGTCACCCTCTGATTTGATTTTTTTTTTTTCAAAATCTTCCCGCCGTCTTTGCTCTTAGTAGTCCTCCTTATTTCCGTGCGCACTTAGCATTTCGCATGAGAGACACGGTACCCACGAGCACACACTTCACTCTCCAACAACCCAGTAATTGCTGTGAATGATGGGTTTTCAGCCACTATTGTTTATCAATATGCCCGTCTAGCACGTTGAGCACAGTATTCTTCTTCCTTAACCCTCTGCATGCGGTAGTCCACTAGTCACTTCACGAAGCAGTGGCGCCGGAAAAAGAAAAAAAAAAACGACGGCTAGCCGGCACGGAAAAATCGGCAAGGGGGTAAGACGGAGCAGGATTCCTAAGCGGCTGTCTGGTCACGAGGGCTGGCGGCACACGCCGAAATGAATGCGGTAATTATGCTGCACTGTGGGCCACAGGACCATGATGAATATTATCACTTAATTATGGGGCTCACTATTCCCAGCACGCAGCTACACTCACTATGGCCATCCTGCTTAATGTGTGTGTGTGTGTGTGTGTGTGTGTGTGTGTGTGTGTGTGTGTGTGTGTGTGTGTGTGTGTGTTTGTGTGTGCGTGTGTGGTATAGGCAGTTATGTGCTTGGTACGCAGAAATTGACTACATCCACAGGCCATTGTGTTTGTAGGTCTTTGTGAAAGAGAGATCGAGAGTGTTAATTGTATTCTTGATAGTCTTTTTTTTTCTTCTTCTCCTCTTGGTTATCATTATGCTGTAAAAATCCCTGAGGCATAAAGACATTATGTAAGCATCGCTAATGGATTCTATTTTATGCGATCAATGACTTTTAATTGCAGCGATGTAAATGTATTGTAAATGAGCTCTCCACAGGGACGTGTCAATCACCACGTTTTCATACCTACGATATAAAGGAAAAACAATGAAGTAATGATCTGCTGGCTAGTTTCGTGTCTGAGTGAGATTTTTATTTTCTTTCCCCCTCTCTCTTTTTCATCTTTAGGACAACTACACTTTTGCCCAGCCGGGAATCCAGAGGAAAGTGAAGGCTCTGGAGGAGCTGGTGAGCCGAATCGATGGTAGGTTCAGCGTCTGCTGTTGTCTTCTCTCTTTTATTCGTTTCTTTGATCAGCCGTGCGTTTTTCAATTCGAGGAAATATTTGTGTTTATAAAAAAAAAAAAAAAAAGAAGAAGCATTTTTATCATCGAGGTCACACAGCAAGTTGAGAAGAAAGAAGAAAACACTGGTTAATGACATTGTGTGAAATTTCTCATGATATAATTACAGCCTCAGTCGCTTCGCAATAAGAGTACTGTTAAGGATGCTTAAGCTTTGTGCTCATGTATACTACTACTACTGCTTCTTACTCTACTTTTACTACTTATACAACTAATAATAATGATAATCAAGCAAGACGACACGAGCAGAGTGCTAAATATCCTCAACCCAAAGTCGCTATCCTGGGCGTGCTCAGATGAACACACCTCCTCCTGTCGACAAAGATATAATTTGTTCCAGAAGTGTGCTTGTAATCCAAAATACTCATATATCAAAGCGAATGTCCCCATAAGAAATAATGGACATTCAGATGATTTGGGTTTTCCACAACCCAAAAATATTCGTATTAAAATAGCTAATACAAAATATTACTCAATCACTCATCATCTATACTGCTTAATCCTGTATTAAATGGCAATTAACCTAACCTACATGTCTTTGGACTGTGGGAGGAAACCGGAGTACCCGGAGGAAACCCACCAAGGACGGAGAGAACATGCAAACTCCATGCACACACAAACGGAATCTTAAACAAGGAACCTTTCTAATGACACTTGCCTTTGCCTTCTTTTGAGGATTTCATAGAAATGTGACGCCGTATTGTCGTTAAACAGATTCATCTCCTGCACTGCTACAGCCTTTTTAATCTTTTTTTCTTTACAAGGGCCGTTGTTGCAGTACAGAACCGTCACTAAACTTGGTCACAATGTTACAGTAAACCGTGCACGCGCGCACAGATGTTGACTATACAGTGATGCTATAGAGTGATGCACGCGCACTGAGACTAAGCATGAGATGATTACCCATAATCTTGAACTTGCAAAACACTTGCAGACCAAGTCGCTCACAATCCAAGGTTCCACTGTAATGTATATTTTGTGGAAATGTACACGAACAGTCGATTCTCGGTTTCCAGCCAAACCTTCTTTTTTTTCTCTCTCTCTCTCTTTCTTATGTGTGCTGTTGTGTTTATGTAATATAACTACACAGTCTTCATTTGGCCAAACGCTAACGGTGCTTGCTGTCGCTATGGTAACCACAATGGTGTAAAACAGTGTATAAACAGCTGTGCTAAGCAGAATTTCAGACTTTTCTTAAGGGAAGCAGGTAGAGTGGTGAGATAGAGAGAGAGACACCTGCCCTGCCTAAAGCCCTTAAACCTGTGGGCATTACGTTCTTTTTTGTTTTCTTTTTTTTTCTCGATCTACAGAATATACCACGCAGTCAGGTAAGCAGCACTCCCAAGTGAATAAAACCGTGCAGCAAAGATTGAAAGGTAATGTGGATATGTTTACTGAAAAAGAAAAATCTTACTTGACCGGAAATTCATTCTGTGCATTTAAATAATCTTAAATACGTGAATAGGAAAATGGAAAATCTCTGGAGTTGACTTTTTCGAAATAATACCTTAAATCCTTGAATACCTTCAATAAACCTGCAACATTTTTTAATTAAGCCTGTTGTATTTCCTGCTTTAGGATGGCTTTAATTTATCTGCCTGCGATGCTCTGCATGAAAGAGATTAGATTAACTGTGTGGTGTATGCTTCGAATGTAGGAATGATTACTTTACAATGCTTTTATTTTTTTTATTTTATTTTTTGGCTTTCTATAAATCTGATAATGCTTTTCATTTCAAAAACGATATTGTCGCTTCATAAGGCGCTGCCCACAGCAATCCGGCACCTGCCAAAATCAGATGTCTGTCTGTAAATGGACTTGATAACAAACCTCCCAAAACAATAAAAAAGAAAACAACTGAAACCGAAGACTGGTAATGCTTCCCGGTGCTCGCTGTCATCCTGCTGACTACACAGAAGTTGCCTGGTCTAATCCTCGCCAGGTCTATGGTGTCAGTTTTTTTTTTTCTTTTCTTTTGCCCCCCTCTCTACGTTTCTTGCCCTCGCTCCTTCAGCCTGAGTGTCAGTCTCAATCAGTGCTGCAGTGGTTTGGCCTTTGTAGAGAGCGCTGCTGCCCCGCTGGGGAAAAGCTGAAGCCACTGGAGCATAAGCCCCTCTCATTACTTTCTATTAGGTGGCCATAATCAGAATTGAATGGCCACTTCTAAGAGACAGACACTGCTCCTATGCTCCAGCACCCGAGCCTGTCTGCTGAGCCTGCACTCAGTTCAACGATGCTTTTAGTTTTTGGGAAAAAAGGAGTTTTTTCTGGTGCCAGAATTGTAGGTTTATATACAGTACAAGGGTGAGTCAAAAATTCTCCGCACTCTGGCTGTTGAAAGACAAATACATATTTTATTTTACATAATCTCCTTGCTTTTTTAATACACTCTGTTCATCTGTCAATAAACTTTTGTATTCCCGAATTAAAAAATGTTTGGGCTGAGCCACAAATGCACCGTTGTCTTCACTCCTTCATCAGAAGTGACTCTTTGTCCTCGTAGGGCTGCTTTAGGAAAATGATCAGTTGGAAGTCTGATGGAGCAAGATGAGGACTATAGGGAGGGAGGATGCTTCACCATCTCAGAATGAAGTGTCGACAGTGTGGGCAGTAGTGTGTGAAAGTGCAAGACAATCACAACGCCCTTGGACAGAGGTCCTCTGCGTTTAATCTGCAGTTTCAGCTTCCTGATAATGTTCCAGTATTGAGAATCCCAGAAAACTACAAGCATGACTTTTCCAGCTGTGGGTCGACTTTTGAACTTCGTCTCGGATGTTTCCGTTCCATACTCTGCCGGTTACTCTCAGGCTCGTAGTGATGAATCTGTGTCTCGTCACCAGTAACGATTCTCTTGAAGAAACTCTCACCTTCCTTAGAATATCGGTCTAAACATTTCTGTTTATGGTCTTACAAAAATTGTTCCGTCACCAGGTACACCCTCAGACCATAAGAAATCACTGCACGCTGCTTTTCTTTTGCACCACAGTTACAAATGAACTGATGTAACACGTTCACTCCTGCATAGCACAGACCAGGGAGACGGTAGCCTTGAACGGAAAGCGCTGATGAGGCTGTTTCTCGACAGGTTAAATGAGGAGTACATCTTTCTTTACATAAAATTCCACCACAACAGAATTCAACAATGTTTTTCTCCTAAGTTTTTCCCGTTTATGGAGTGGCGTTTATCAACCTGGCTACATGAAGCATCGGAAATAAACACATTTGAAGCATTTCATTGAATAGCAAATGAATATCTGTATGTCGATTCATTTAAAGCCAATACATGTCCACATTCTAAAAGTCTGAGAAAGAATATCTGCATCATTTATCTGAGTTAGATGTCTAGCATAAAGCAGAAGACGAACACGGGGTGACCGGTTTCTCCCGTCATCTTTTTAACACGCCAGAGTTGGAAATGATGCAATTCTGACTGTAGCACCAAAGAATGGAACGGTGAATTATATATTAGACAAACTTGTTTTTTGTTTTTTTTGCGGTATGCATTCCTAAATTAGGCTGAACCGGTTTAGACATAAAAGACGTTCTACATTTTGAGAAGTTCTGACATCTAATGTCTCAGTTACAGTATGAACTGGACTTCGATTCGGAAATGGTTAGCATCTATTTTCGGTGCAAGCGATTAATTATCTTAAAGTTACTATAAAGCAAAATCACAAGAAACAAGAAACCCAGTGTTTGCTCTTGTGTTTTATTAAACTACACATTTTTCAAACTGACTATTTGGTGTTTTCTTTTTAAACAATTAGTTGACTTGTCAGCCCCAAGCAAGCCCTGTATAGCAGTGTGTAATTAGGCTGGCTTAAGGCTGTGTACGTCTTACATCAGTCTGATGTGCTATTTACAGCACAGGTCATTAGGTACAGCTACAAATATATTTTCCACAATTTCATGCATACGTATAACATGTACAAGAGAGATGATGCATAATAACTGGAACATTGCTTCTACATGAATTTTCTTTAAAAAATAATAATAATGTTACAACCCTGATGCCTCAATGTCATTAGTGATAAGAAATATTGTTTAGAAACATAATTCTGCCATCATAACAGTTTAAGTTTATAGTTATTAATGTATTGGATCATTCGTAATAACTACATTTCATATACAGTAGGTTAAAGCTGTTTTTACAGTAATTACTATTAGTTTTATGGAACATCTGCAAACAAGTTAGTCCCTGTTATCACTTTTTAGCGGCTCTGAACCGTTATTCTCTCACCAAGCTTCTTGGAGGGCAGCGCTGAAGTTCAGTTGTCAACACTCCCCATTATTTTTCCCCATCTTTCCTTTAGCCGCTTTATTTGATCTCCCTTATCAAATCTAATTTGACTGAGTCAAATTGGATGGGGATTTCTGGTCCTCATCAGATAATCATTTCACTTGATTTAGTCCTGTGAGTCAGAGAAGTGTGCTACCTTACATATCAACTACGTTCACTCCAGAGAAAATTCCAGCAGCTCTGGTTCGCGCCGACCCGCGCTCTTGGGAAAGATCCGTTCCCTGGCAGCTCTGGCTCTCCCGCAAAGCCGTAGACATTCCTAGAGAAGTTAATGTAGTGAGGTCAAAAAGCACTTTTCCATGTAGCTGTTGCCCGTAAGCGTTCTTTCCTCTCTGTCTTTCTCTCTCTCTCGTTTTTTTTTCCCTCCAGCCCTTCTTCCATTCATCCCATCGTCCATCCTTCCGTTCTTGCTCAAGGCGATATCGAGCGCTTTGTGTGCTGCCTCTGCAGCACAAAGCACACTTTGTCAAGGTTGCGACCGGGTATCTGTTTCTCAGCGGAGTTGTTTCGGCTTTTGGACTTAATAAGGCGAGTGGATTTAGTCACTCGTTATTTCCAAATTGCTCCATTGTAACAGCAGCCAGTGTTGGCTTTAATCAGGATTCACATCTCACTCTGGACTGTAGCAGAGTTTGGGAAAAATCAATCACGCAATCATGTTTTCTCAACTTTAAAGTTTTTCACAAAACAACCGTCCCCAAGGAGGTTAGACGAGTGCATAAGCAGTGGTTCCACCTGCTTTAATGAAGCACGGGCTAACAGCCTGAGGCTATCCGAGCTTGTTGAGGCCATGAAGCTCTGATTATGGTTCCTGCTCAAAGCCCTTGATGTACAAGCACACTTGGTTGCAGACATCCACATGCACCACCATATGCCTCTATCCTGCCAGGTGAAGGTGGAGCGTGTCGGTCAGGCCCCACACAGAAGCCTGGGAACCAGCAGGATGTCGCGACACGACGATGGTCTGTAATATCCAACATCCTGCTTCCCTTATTACAGTATGTTCCACCTTTCTCAGCGAGCAGTCACACACAGCTGTTCCTCTGCAGATGCATGCTTCAGATGCTGACATCACACTTTCTAATGGCCCTGGCACCTGCCTCTGAGTGAGCGGAAATGCAGTCAGGTGTTTTAGTGCAGTAAGATGAAAGCCTAACTGACTTCCCAGACTCTTGTTGCACTATACTCGAAATCATCCGTCTCCTAACTTTATGCTGATTAAGCACTTTAAAGCCATCAAGAAATACTGAAATAAGAATATCACTGTGCTTTATGCATGATGTCATACTTGTCATATAGGATTTTGTTCATCATCGTCCTTCTCAGCCCGTAGCAGTTCAGAAACGAGGACCTTCACAGAGCACCCGGAACACTACGGCGTCATCATCGTTGTATTATTACATTGTTCCTTTTTCGTCAGGACACTTAAGCCGTGAAATGTTGCCATGCCGATGCGTTTATTGTGTACACAACATTCAGGTTTAGTTCGAGAGGTGCTTGAGCGGAATTGATCCGACAGACAACGGTGATGATTACGCAGGTAAATTGCACCCATTTGCACACTGCTTCCACATCTTCAGAGCAGGTTCTAGTTTTTCGTGAACTATTTTGTAGCTATCATATTTTTGCCTTGATTGTGGTAAAACTGATGTTAATGTCAAAGCAAAAAAAAATGAAAATGGATCCTGATAGATATAATTTTATAGACTCAGAATTTATTAAAGTGGATAAAATGTTTTTCGAAATACTTTATAAACGGTTTAGCTGTGGCCTTCAAAACCACTAAAATTGCAGGTTTTTTTAATATAGAAATTTCCACATTAGGTTTTTTCTGGTATATGGTTCTGGTCTGGACGCAGGCTGTGAGTCGGAGTTTAACCACTCGCTTGCCTTGAACATTGACTAAGCCTTTTGACTTCCATTATTGCAGTGATATTGACAAATGAATCACCCAAGCAAGACCTTGTGTTAGTGCCGTGTTGGAAAACGTGCTGAGAATAAAATTAACCTTAAAAAAGTGAAAAATCATGAAACGTGTAGCACAAAGTACAGTATAAGAATTAAATAGCAGTTCTGCACCCTTTTATTGTCTCTCCATCCATATGGGACGATATTTATCTTCTCGATTGGTGTTGGCTTATTAGTGAATCGCTCACCAGTGCCACCAGTCTGATAGATTGAACATTAGTCCACCCAGGTGCAGTTTCTAGAAACATCCAATAGGTGATGCTAGAGTTCCTCAAGTAGCAGTGACAAGGTGCAGAAATGGTAAGCTGTACAGTAGCATTTTACTGTATAGGAGAAAGATCAGTGACATGTTCCAGTGACATTTCAAAAGAATATAATATATATATATTTTTTAATAGCTGTTGCTCCAAGGTTCTGGGTTCGATTCCCACCTCTTAAGTTCGCATGTTCTCCGCGTGCTTGGTTTGGTTTCCTCCCACATTCTGAAAACATGCAGATTCATAGGCGTTCCCAAATTACCCCAAAGTGTCACTGAGCGTGTGTGTGTTTGAGTGTGTCCTACGATGGATTGGCACCCCATCCAGGGCGTACCCTCCTCCACCTCGTGCCCTAAGTCTCCTGGGATAGGCTCCAGGCCATCGCGTCCCTGTATACAGAATAAAGACAGAGTGAGAGCGAGTGAGAGTCATTTCTGTTTCTCTACAGGTTTTCATAAGTACTGCATCTTACGTATTGAACATGTAGCTATATACAGTAGTATTATCTAGTGAAAGAAGGTTATATTAAAGGTTGTTTCTTCAATTTGAATTTGTTTGTTCCAAGATAGTGTGATGAAGAGGTAATAAAAAACCAAACGAACGAATCGACACCAGCTATCGGCCTTTTAAACATCCGTATCAGCATCGGTCCAGGACGTTCACCATCGGCGCCTCGGTAGTTTTCAGATCTCCCTGTTCTTTCGACTCCTCTCTTTTTATCGCGATTAGCATAGAAGCAACTGTGACCCAGAGCATAGCAGACTGCGTGTAATGCACATAAAACCGGCTGATTAAAAGTCTGTTTCTGTAGTCCCTGTCAGAGTCGGTGTGGCCCCTGTGAGTCACGCTTGGAAGGAGTTTAAGGCCGTGTTTGAAATCCTGACCCTCCCGGGGTTAAAGATTCACTCCGCTTTGCCCTCGACCAGTTGGATCTGTTTGCTCAGAGCGCTGTTTCTGGAAGGGTCATCTGTTCTTCTGTAGCTCTTTCCCCTGCTGATACTGCTGTAACAGAGCGTCTGGCGTACAACGGAGGCGTTGTGCAGATTTACCTCCTCGCTGAATTATACATGGAGAGAGAATTGGCAGCAGCTAGCCATTCGCAGCGTGAAAGGTAGACTTTGAAGTGTATGTAGGGTTTTTTTTTTCTTTTCCCCGATCCGTAAAGGAAATGTATATTTACCGTCTAAAGACATAGAGCTCGTCTCCATTTTTAGGATGATTACACTTCACCGAGACTACAGTAGGTTTCTTCATTTCAGCTGTGTGGAAGTAAAGCGGCTGGCTTTAACCATGTAAATAGTTAAAGGTATTTACAGTACGTGCATACTACTTTTAATAGTTTTAATAGTTTATACCCTAGCACTGGTGAATTCTCAGATCTCATTGGTCAGACCTTGGAGGGTAATGCTGGTTATTCTCCGTTACTGCTTCTGTAATAATAGCAGCGAGATGTAAAAATGTATAATTAACAGTTTAAACCTTGAAGACGTTTAAAATTCATCAGTCGGAATTTTGTTCCAAAGGATAATGCTGTTAAATTTTTTTCACCAGTTTTCGAAAACAGAGGACATTTTTCCACATCATATTATATTTGGAAATGAAAAAGAAAATGATGAGGGAATTTCTGTCTGTAGCTGATGTTGTGTAAGAGATAACAGCAACTTGGTTCGTGAAGCTTTCCACAGTTTGACTGAACTATGAGGGACATTCAAGTCAAACCCAAGATGAAATTCACATTCAATTTTACTTGTGTAAAACCAATTGGCACTTACAGAAGACTTTAAGCACAATACACGGTCTGATTGTTAAAAATCCATGGATAACTTGTCACTAAAATGTTGAAGAGACGCATTAGTTTGTGAGAACTGTACACACGATTATTCATGAACACCCCTTACGCATTACTGTACACTCATCGCCATATCCCAGTACAGTCCAGACATCGCTCCAAGGCATTTCCACATGTTTGGGCCGTTAAAGGAGTTCCTGGGAGGCCGGCGCTTCAGACATGAAGCAGGCAGTCCGAGAAAACTTTCTACCTTGATGGCATCGAAGCACTAGAGAAACGCTGGGATAAGTGCCTTGATTTGAATGTCAATCATCAAAACTGCAGACCCACAGTTATCCGCCATAATATTGCACTTAAGAATCAGAATAATCGCCCAGTAAAATCAAATTGTGTCATGTAAACATCTCCGTTGGAACAGACTGGCCCAATTGGACGAGTTTCGTCGAGTTTCCTGGAGGGACGATTAGCGTTTCTGAAGGTTCTCCAGCACTGTCTTCCTCTTTAAAAGTTGCAGTACAGTATGTGCTTTCTGAGATTGCTGCTTAATAGGAAAGAATAGCAAAAACACAAATATTGTTCCCACTACACAATTCGGCGTGCATCTTGGTCATCAATTGAATTAGCTTAGAGTTGTGTAAAATTGCCATTTCCAAATTGCCCATAGTGTGTGAATAAGTGTGTCCTGCCTCGTGCCCAGGGCCTTCTGGGAAGTCTACAGGCTTCGCGAGACCCTGTCCAGTACAGGACTTCACTGCAAGCAGATCATCTTGGCACATTTTTTAAAATGTTATATTCTTATAAAATACTTTAAGCATGATAACATGCATCTGCCATGTACTGTAGTTACTGCTTAATTTTCCTTTTCATGAACATCCTAATATGTTTACAAGTGTACACAATAGCCATGCACTACAGAAAGAGCGTATTTTACATTCTACTAAAACATTTCCAATCCCACATGATGGAACTGAGAAGTTATTAAATATACACTTGTTTACAGGACACTGGTTACTTGTATTGTGTGTATTGTAAATGCATCAATGCCATCTGTGGTGCCCTAAAAGTCAACAGCAGCTTCTGCTTTGTGTTGTATCGCTATACATTTATAATATAAATGTTGTCTAAATTTTCATATGCAATTCCGTATTCACTGAAGGACATTCTGTATTTTTTTACGCTGCTCTTTTATTCCTAAACTGATTGATCGCTTGTATTTTAGTATAGATGGCTGTCTCTTAGGGGAACCATAAGGCAGATGGCTTTCCAGGCGCTCACTGTGTACTACTAAGCTTATCGTTATTGTGCATCGCCACAGGCGGACTCATCAGGTTTTGCACAGTATGCGTTTTGCAAGTACCATTTTGAGACTATACATCATAACTTAAAACAAGGAGCCAGTGGAATGTGTCATGGCTTTCTGCTACATGGCATCATTATTAAGGCAATAAAATGCAAATATCTTTTTTTTTTTTCTCCGAGGAAAGCAGTGGTGCTTGAATTAACCATCAGTACAGTCTCGGAACAAAATGTACACCGATCGGCCGTAACATTTATAAGAACCTGACTAATATCGAGTAGGTCCACATTTTTCCATCAAACGAAAGATGCATTGTGTATTCTGAGCTCTTTCTATTGGAACCAGTGTTACTTTTTCAGCATTTTGAGCTACTGTAGCTCTTCTATTGGTTCGGACTACATGCATCAGTGAGCCTTGGCTGCCCATGAGCTTGTCACAGGTTCACCAGATTTGCTCCCATGAAGCACTTTTGGTAGGCCTTGACCACTGCAGACTGTGAACATCGCAATAGAAGAACTGCTGGAAATCAAATTTAATATGTTTTTTTGTATAGACAGCATTACTGTTTTAGTGGAAAAACGTGGGATCTACCAAATATTAAACATGTTATAGCTGATCAGTGTGTCTTCAAATGCAAATGTACCCTCTCACTTGCGAGTGATCCTTATGAGTGATCGACATCGCCGTTATAACTTGTACATACTGTACTGTATATGTGACCCCTCACTCAAACCGCTTTCTCCCATCTTCATCATGATCTTCATCAAGGTCTGACTGGCAAGCCCCCACCCTCTCCCGCACACGTGAAGCCGGAAACGGCCGTTGGCGAGATCGCACCAGATCACCCGTTCAAACAGACGTATCGATTTTTCCTCACCGGTGCGCCATTTTAATCCGGCTGCCAATTTCCTTCCGGTGACTCTATCTTGAGTTTTAATGAACTGCCTGCACCTCAAAAGCGCCTGGAGTTCTTTCATAAGCCTTTCAAACTCTAACCGTTGTATTGGAAGTGAAGTTTCCATTTCTTCCCTCGGCCAGGAGTTGTAATAAAACGTAGGTGTGAATTACTCAGGCTCCCACAGCTCCGATCCAATTTGAAATATCTTAACATATAGATCTCCGCTAGCGAAACAGCGTGCATGACTTTTAACATGTCACGTTAATATTTTTGCTATTTTATTATTTTAAAGACTACTGTGATCATTTTAAAATTTAGTATTCAAGTTAATAATAGTTGCTTCTAGTTTTGTTGCTTCAGCTGTATAGATAGATCATATCGAGGTATTATGGTTTTCTTTGTTTGGGAGAAAAGGTATAGCTACTGTAGCAGGTGTCCAGTATGTGTTTCCTAAGTTTACGGGTGTACATTTTAAACTCCAAATGGTCGAGTCCTGCAGAGTAGAAATTTGACATCATAAATTGGCTAAGGATTATCATAAACGTCCACATTATTTCTTTAAGATATTAAACCTTCTCTTGGAAAACCTTGAGTCCTGCCATTCAGGTGGATTTTAGTTTGACATGTCCCACCCAAACGTTGTTACAACCACTCCTACATGGTAACGGTATTCCCTAACATCGTTCAGGCAATGGTTTGAGGAACTTGACAAAGTCTTCGTGGTCTTGACTTGGCCTCCAGATTTGTTCGATTCCAATCCGATCGAGCGTCTGTGGGATGTGCTGGACAAACAAGTTGAACCTGTGGAGCTTCCACCTCACCACTTAAGGCTTACAGGATCTGCTTCTTGATGTCTTGGTGCAGCGGTCTAGTGGAGTCCATGCTTCGGTGGTGGCACAAGGAGGACAAGATTAAGCAAAAGGTTTTAGTTTAATGACTGATCGCCAGATAGATAAACATCTACCTGAGATTCCTGTTAGCTTGATTTTTCAACAACGAGTGTTTCTAATATTTATAGGGAGTTCTCATAAAACATAAGATTTTGGAATGGATCAGAAAGGGATCAAGGACAGAGCACGATCAAATGAAAAGGTCCTCAATACATGCTTTCCAGTTTGATGTATATTTTTACAGGATTTCACAAATAAGAGTTAATAAGCATCATCACTGGACAGAATTTCAGGTTAAGGATATTTCGAGAGATATTCAGAATAAGAGGATGAATTTATTTAAGCTTTAAACCCGCTGGTACTAAAAGACTTGGCTGTGTCCGTCCCTATGAATGTGTGAAGCTGTGTCTAGGTTTACGAGGTTGGCCTCTCACTTATGAGTGAAGTCTCTGGAACGCAGCAAATGGGAGATGGAGAGCTCAGCTGGATGTGACCTTCATGGGCCGGCACCGAGATTATTAAGACAAAAGATGTAGGCAGTATGAGTTAGATGGCGTGGAAGCCCAGGCATTGAATGTGTAACACTGAATGTGAAGCTTCAATATAGGCATGTAACCTTAACCTTGTTTATTCCTAAATACAAAGTAGGATGGATCGGCTAGCATAGTGTAAGTGTTAGCTTATTACACATCATAATGAAACGTTTTAAATTCCTTTTCTACATTCCTCTTGGGTACATATTTCACATATATGTAATTTACTTAAGTAGTTTTAGTAGACGATACGTTTTTGAGCTCTTGAACTCTACTCAAATATCCGCACCTTTACTTAACAGTACCATGGAACTTCACCTACAAACTCAATTCGTTCTGGAGGTGAGTTCTTAATGCGAAGAAATGCATATAATCAGTTCCAGCCACGTAATACATCCCCTGCACTTTTGCTACTTAAGTAAATCTGAAGGTGAGTACACATGTACATGTAAATGGAGGACATGTACTTTTACTCGAGTAATATTTGCCCTAGAGAAGCTCTACTTTTACTTAACTACAGGATTAGCGTACTTTTGCCCACCTCTTGTCCTAACGCTTCAAGTGTGTACCTCGCTCTTAACTGAGATTGCCTCCGCTGTATCCCTCTCCTCCCATCATGCACCGAGCTCTGCCAGGATGACCAGACCCGCACTAGGCGGCGAGCGAACCACGATTGATGCCCACGCTCCGTGCTCCCGATAAGCCGTGGATTCATTGCTGTCCAGCAGCCGCCGTCATCTTTCAGCGCCTTTAACTGTCGGCCGGGCGTGGAAACGAAAATGCAGCTCCAATTAAAATCACTACATATGAGGGTTAGCACACCACTGGATAAATAAGGACAATGAATCAAGCAGGCAGTCACCTTCAGCACAGATGACAAAGTCATTTCTCTCCTTCTGTTTCGGTTTGAAGAGGCTTTTAATAAAGGTGAGACCAGTTTTTCCAAGAACACAATTATCTGCTTAATTATTAAAAGATTTCACATTTACGCTTCAGCTTTCTGCTCACAGAGAGACATTAATGTTCCTGACAGCAGGCAGTAAACGTTCTTTTTTTGTTGTTGTTCTCCGCAGTGTGCTTACCTTGTCAGAATTCCAAACCTGATTTTGTGTACGTGCACAATTGGGACAGATTAGCCTGTCACTTATGAAGTTTTCCATTAAACTTAGCATCTAATACTTAAAAAAAAAAAAAAAAAGATCTGTCTGTACGTCATATCGTTTACAGATGTTACTCAACCGGAATTGGACTTCTACTGTTGCAGCACACGGCGGCGGCATTAGGGTTTTGCTATAACCATAGACTGAGGCATCAGGCCTTAGTTCATTCTCTCTTCCTTGAGATTTGCACATGATGACAAAAAATTTCAAGTTAAATATTGTAATTAAATGAATGCATATTCACCGTATACATGTACTATAATACTAAAATTACAGTACAAATTTAGAACTGGAATAAATTTTAATTAATTTTGTAAAAAATTACTTTTTTTATTTGTTCTTTTTTTTTTTTTTGTAAGTGAACATTAACACAGTGAGCCATTAGATTTTATCATGTGTAATTAGAACAGCTACATATGCGTGTAAAAAAGCGTTTTGCGTCATCTTATACATTGTGTTCTTTTAATTTGTAGTAGATTTATTAACTGAAATACTTTAAACTAAATAAAAATTTAAACATTGTCAGGACCGATATCAGTAATCAGCGCTGGTGTTTTTGCGTTTTTATGATAAGAATGAAGTGCAGTAGGCTGTTATGATTATCATAATTTTCTTAAAAATAAAAAAACGGACGTATCTGTACACTAGTGATGTCACCAATTGTAATAAACTATTTTTAAACAAAACCTTCCTTCTTTTTACTTCCCCTTCCTTCTCTCACTACTTCTTCCTTTTCCTTTCGTTTACTTTTCCTTCCTCGTTTTCCCTTAGGCTGTAAGTAATAAAGTTGAACAGTTTTGGCCTGCTGCATAGTATTTCTTGCACGAACTATTACCCTTCTTCGTCATTTTAGAAATCCAAATATTCGTCTAACATTGCATGATTTTATCATAATCAAGAGTGTCTTATAATGAGAAGCGGTTGATGAGAGCCCACAAGCACTGCACACAGCTTCTACGAGACACCCCCCTCTGAATTTGCACATTGTTTTATTATTTTTTTTTCCCTCCTTATCTCCTCTGTTTTGCATGAATACGCCAGAGTTCATCAGCATGTAGATTGCTAAAGGTAAATTTATGGAAATGAAGGCACAGCATGGTTTTGCTTTATTCATATGAGGCTGAAGTTTGTTAATGTTGCTTAGGAGTACGCATTAACATTTTAAGCGTCGTGAGAAATGAAGTGGGATCTCTGCAACGAGGACAGAGCAAGAGTCTCTCACACTTAACACTTGATCATGAGTACGTTCATGTGGATATGTTCTGCCTGCTCAAACAAGTGGTGCGTCACGCTAATAGAACGGGTTCAAGTTGATGAGGGATCAAGCTTGTGTGTTTAACCTTTTTATTTTTTTTTAATTCGTTCATTTACTTTTTTTTTAACAATTTGAACCTTCTGGCAGGTGAATCCTTAGCGGCTGCTGTGTGTTGATTTTAAACTTGATGAAATGCTTTTGTTTAAATACTAAGAGGGAAATGTAAACCAGTGAGAGGAGTGTTGTAGACAGACTAACGTTCTATAGAGTGTTAGCTGCTCATAGTGGAGATTTGCAAATATACACCAAATTTTAATGGAAACAATACTACTGTACAATTGTGTACCTCTAACAAATCTCAGTTAAAAGTCAGAAATATAGAAAAATATTTTATTCAAGCTCCCTCGGCCCAAAGCTGGATCATCTTCGGATTGTCTGGATCGTCTTGTTCACACTGCTAGCCTAAATCCGATTTTTAGCATAACCAGTTTGGAATCAGATTGCTTTCACCTTGAATTTTTTTTTTTTCTTTTTTTTTTTCCTTCTTCAAATCCGATTTGAACCACACTCAGGTGTTTTTTGAAATCAGCTGCAAATCAAATCAGATTTCACACTGCTGTCACTTGCAAAGCGCTGCAAATGCAGAAGTTTAAGTCAGCAAGATTATGTGGTATGGATGGTGTGGTATTAATGTACATTGGCTTTGATTTCCTGCCAGGAATTTGCATGTTTAATGGATTTCCTCCTGGTACTCTGGTTTCCTCCCACCGTCCAAAAACATGCAGTTTAGATTATGCAGGGGTAGCTCAGTGGTTAAGGCATTGGACTACGATTTGTAAGGTCCTAGGTTCAAATCTCACGCCCACCAAGTTGTCCCTGTTGGGCCCTTGAGCAAGGCCCTTAACCCTCAACGGCTCCGATGTATAATGAGATATAACTGTAAGTTGCTCTGGATAAGGGCTCTAAATGTAAATGTATGGACATGCATCCATGGTTGAAAAATGGAAATGGAGAACATCATTCCCTGGACAAAGAACGAAGTGAAATGTCTGATAGCACTTTGGGAGGATGCATCAGTGCTAGCAAAGCTATAGAAAATGTACAGAAACGGGGTGATGTATGAGGAAATATGCGAGAAAATGGGGTTCAGACAGACATAGCATCATTACCACAGCAACCAGTGCAGATACTGTAGATCAACAACGTGTGAGATTTGGGTAGCAAGTCAGAGTCAAATCAAATATTAGTCCCAAAGATCAGATTTGTGAAAGAAATTGGATTTTCCTGCAATCTGAACAAGACTTAAGTCTACGCTCTCACAGCGGGCTAAAATGGCTCAAATCTGATATGTATCCGCTAAGTGACAATGCAACCTCTGCCTTATTGACTTTTCCATCATTCCCACTCAACATTCATCATATTTTTTTGTTACTGTGAAGGAAATTCTGTAGGAGCATGTCACTGATGGGATAGCGAGGCATCGGACCTCATATACTTTTGCTGTGATGTTGCAGTACAAGTCAGGTTCTCAGGCATATGTCTCAACCGCTCCATGTTTGAAGAGTTCTTAAAAGAAGGGGCTGAATGCAACCGTGGGGGGAACCTGGGATAAAAGTTAAAAGCTAAATTTTAAATAAGCAGAATCAGAATAAACTGTCTTTTGATTTGATTACAGCTGTTACAATGTTTTGATAATCTTATGTAATGTCACAACATGTATTTCCATCCAGAGTCGCAATAATTTTTCTCCAAAATGTTGTATTGATGGAGAGAGTCGGACCGATTCGTAAAATCTCCTCCAGCACACCCCAAAGATTCTCAGTGGGGTTTAGGTCTGGATTCTGTGGTGGCTGATCCAGGTGTGGAGATGATGTCACATCCTCCCTGAATCACTCTTAAACAATTTGAGCCTGATGAATGCTGGCATTGTCTTCTTGGAAGATGCCCGTGCCATCAAGGAAACCAGGTCATTCAGTATATTCAGGTTGTCAGCTGGCTCGATTTTTGGGCACATAACATTGCTGAACCTTGACCTGACCAAAAGAAGCAGCTCCAGATCATAACAATGTCCCCACCGGCTTATACGGTAGGTACTAGGCATGATGTGCATCACTTCATCCGCCTCTTGTCTTTCCATGATCCACCCTTTACAACATACATGACCTTTTGCCAACGTTTCACAGTCCATTCTTTATGCTCCTTTAGTTTTTTTTTTTTCTCTTTGTAGCCTGTATTCTTATACAGGTTACACAGCTCAGTAGCAATCCCTTGAGCATATTGTGTGTGTGTGTGTGTGTGTGTGTGTGTGTGTGTGTGTGTGTGTGTGTGTGTGTGTGTGTGTGTGTGTGTGGAAATGCTCTTACTTTCACTGTTAAACATATTCAGTGAGTTCTATTGTTTTTACAGTTTGTTTAAGTGCTCTCATTCAGGATGTTTTTTCCAACTACATTTCTACCTCGAAGTTGATGTTTGCTTCCAGGCTTTAATAATGTGTTTTACAGTTCTTAACCCAATTTTAGTAGTTTCAGTAATCTCTCTAGTTGTTTTCTTTGCCTGATGCAGGGCAATAAGTTGACGGTTCTGAAACAAAGTAACATCTTTGACATACTTTTTATGCCCGAAGTTTATGCCCAAACCCCAGCCTTTCCCATGGCATCAGGAAGGGAACGGCATCTGATGTAAAATATGTGACAAATTGTTGTGCAGGTCAGATGGTCTTCTGCGGCGACCCCACGACAGGAGCAGCCGAAAAACTAACAATAATTTAACGTCTATCACAAAGAAAATTGGTAATTTTTTCTTCTAATGCTGCTTCTGTTTTAACCCGTGTTGCTGCTGCTTCTTATTCTTTATGTTCATTTTCCTTTTTCTTTGTTCAACACTAATTTCGCATACAGTGAGCACTCATGCATGCCTGAAGTGATTGTGCCTTTTTTTTTTTTTGTTTACGTTCTTAATATACTTCTCCTAAAACTTTGAATGAAATCACACAGTGGAGTGTTCAGAACCATCGGACCAGCTGTTTGTCAGATTGAAGTTTGCTGACAGCTTTCAGCTAAACGTCTGTACTCGCCTGTGGGCTTCACACCTCCTGGTGCTCATCCCTGTTTTTGTGTTTCTTTGTTCCAATCTTTTCCATATGCAGTTATTATTTGACATGATCTTGATGGATCATCGCGACCCAAAATATTTAAACATGCGTAGTTTTAGTCTGGTTTTTGTACCAGTTATTATTATTATTTCAAATTAGTTAATACTAGTTTGTTATTTTCACATGACACAGTGACAAAATGTATCTTTAATTGATGTAACTGTTTAGGGCTGTGTATGAATTATTACATTACTGTTACATGAACATGATACGAGTTATTAAAACAGTGTGTGCAGTTACCGAAATCGTATTTATATTGTGGTAAACAATAATAATTTACATACAGTTCATACAGTTTAATTCAAACCTTTGACTCCTTGAGTTGCCTTTTTAAGCCCCATTTCGTTAAGTCCCATTACTGTATCCTCTCACTGACTTTCGTATAAGTTTGGAAGCCTGAACAAAACCCTATGAGTAATCTGGAAAGCGGCCAAAACATAGTTTTGAGCCACATTGAGGTTTTTATATATTGTTTTTTTTTTTTTTGCTCGCTAACCAAGTTCTGGCCGCTCTAGTACATTCATTTCATAACATGGAAAAAGTTTTTTTTATTTATTTCTCTTTTTTCTAGTCATGATCATTCAGCAATGCCCTAATTAACCGAAGCGCCTATAAAAAAACAGCCAAGCCTTTTTAAAGATGTCTTACACCTTGCTTGATACTGTAAGTGTGAGTCTCTCACGTAGACAGTGTCAGGCTTTAATCACACCGTGCGGTCATACACACTGGATCAGGATGACAGTTTTAATGTTTTAAATAACGTTTTATTGACATAATAAAATTAGCCAAGAGAACTGAGAGTTATTCTGTGATCATTTCAGCACGCATGTACGGTTAAACAGCCCTCAGTTTAATATATATATATAACCACATACAGTATGATTATGGTTCATTTAGCTTACCTCGAGCATGACAAGCCGTAACTTGAAATAATCCCCCCTCCCCCCAACCATAGTGTTATTGAGCTACAAAGTGGAATAAACCCATACAAGCATCCACATTTTTTTTCATTGCAAACTTTTGAATCAATTTTAAGAAAATCCGAAATCTAGTATATATATATAAAATATTATAATTTTGCCTGAAAGAAAAATCCAGCTTCTGAAAAGTATGTGTATTTATGTACATGGTACTTGATCAGAGCTCCTTTTGCATGAATTATTACATCATTATTATATGGAGGTGATCAGGCTGTGGCGTTATTGAAGACCAGGTTGCTCTGATAGCAGCCCTCAGCTGGTTTATATTGTTACGTCAGGTGTTTCTCATCTTACATCATTCTCCTCACAATATGTTCTCTATCAGGTTCAGGTGAGGCGACTGACAATCACAGTAATGATCGTAAGTCAAGCACAATAATAATGACAAGCACAATAATATTACAGTATGTCCAGCCGAACAGATAGCGGTAGTTTTGGCACCGTGGGCAGATGTGCGGAAAAAGGAACTTGGAACTCGGAACTCAGGCACTTAAGTAGGAATTTTTAGCCCCTCCCCCAAGTTGGAGGTAGAAAAGTTTGAGTTAAGTGCGAAGTTAGACAGAAGATATGAAGCGTATGGTGTTTCTGATTAAAGTGAACATGCATTTTCTATTGAGAACATGTAGTACTTTGGAGAGGCGTTTGAAATCAGTAAGTACTTTTAGAAGATGATTGTGTGCCTAAGTGGAATTACAGTAGACTGTAATCTTTAAATGTTTTTTTTTCTTTGCCACTAAATATAAAATATCATCCTCATGCTGTTTGTCGTACTTTATCCATTCCATCCTGACATTTCAAAAATCTTTTCCCAGTTCCAAGTTTACAGCCTCGACTTCATGGCACTGTATTCACGCCTCACTGAAAGTAGGGGACAAAGCTTCTGCTGTGATTTGTGTTAAAACGCATGCACCTTTAGATCGAATTACATCTGATGAAGCATTATAGTCTGAAGAGCTTGCGCAGGTGCCGTTCCGGTGTTCGGGTCGTCCGGATGTAGAGCGGGCGTGCTGGGAGTGCCGGGCTGCAGTGCAGTATATTTATTAGTGAATGCGAGTGGTCTGCAAGCAGCAGGCCAGTGCAGATGTAATTATGGGATGGATGGCAGGGAGCAGGAGTCACACGGAAGTCCACTGCTCAGCAGAAACATGCCGAGCACCTCACTTGTCTTTCTGTGATCTCTGACCTCTGTGTGTCCACCCCCAACCGGAATTGTGTGTATGCCTGTGTGCGCACGTGTGTGTGTGTGTGTGTGTGTGTGTGTGTGTGTGTGTGTGTGTGTGTGTGTGTGTGTGTGTGTGTGTGTGTGTGTGTGTGTGAGAGAGAGAGAGAGAGAGAGATGGAGAGAGATCTGTATTGCAAACATTATGGTCATAGACAGTCTGAAAATTACCTTTTTTTTTTGCTTTGTGTTATTTCCTACAGGTTTATGAGTACTCTTTGTCTTGTTGCACGATTTTTTTTTTTATACACACACCAAGACCATTTTCAGACCTTGAACTTGGGCGATGAGATCCTAAATAGATTCTTTGCGGGATGGCTGTCCTTTCATTTTCGTGTCCTAATGCATCTTCATTGGCTACTTGAAATTTCCTGGATTGTGTGCTCTTCCACGCTTACATTTGTAAAAGCAAGAGGTATTTTATTCCACACGCGTTTCAGTTACAGTACGTGTGCTCTCTCTGAGAAAGACTGAAAAGGAAGTCAGTTTCTTTCCTTGCAAACCTCTAAACATCTGTCTATATACATATAATGATTTATTATTATTTATACATATACATGATTTTTACTGTAAAACAATGCGTCCAAAATATGCAGTAATCCCCTTTGAACAGTCGATATTGAGATGTGTCTACTACGTACTGTAAAGCCTTCATAACGCCTCTAATCTGAGGTGCTGTTAATTGGTGGTAGCTCAACTAAATGACCTTCTCCTCTGCAGCCGAGGTCAGTTTTGTAAGTCTTGTTTTCCTGCGATGGTCTTCATGAGTTATTTCATAGTCTGGAAGAAAAAAAAAACAGTATTGTTCTAGAATGTAGAAAATAAAGCACTAATATCATGCCGACAGATTGAAACGTTTTGCAGCATGTGGGAGCGAATGCTTCTGCGATCACAACTGTTTGTAAATACTTTTGCACAGAAAGTGGATTTTTATTGATTTTTAATAGTAAAAGCTGTTTTGTGTTGCTTCGTGACATGTACTCCTAATTAGGGTCATGACACTACGCCGTGGGGTTAATGTATATATTTAACCTTCACTTCAGAGTTCATTGGCAGCTCTGTACTGGTGGATGGGGATGTGCCACGCTGCACTGTGGAACACGCTTTTCTTGTCTGAAATTGTATATTGAAAAGTGCGCTATTGGTGGTAGCATTGGAGCAATTCTCGGTAAGGAAAAGATAATGGCGGACAGCGGACTATATAATTATCCATAATGCACTGTAAATGCGCACTTACTTGCACACTAATGCACAGGCTTTTATTTTTATTTTGTCTATTTTTATTTTCAGCTCAGCGTTTACTTGTCACGATGGTGAGTCCAACATGGATAAAAATGTTGTTTAGCAACAACCAAGGCCAACATAAGCTTAATCATGCATCTAATATATGTATTTGCATCACTTCCATCATTGCTTTTGCTTGTAAAACCAGGTTGCTACGGTAGTTAATTCATAACATTTCAAGTGTAACACCAGGACAAGAAAAATGTATTTCCATGGCAATCTCGACGCAATAAACAGCTTATATAGTAACTACTGCGTGAGTGATTTTAGTTACATAAAACAGATCGTTCAGGTTGTGTATCTGACCATCTCCAAAAGATGTGTCATTAAGTGACACTAGACAGTCACGGGCATCTGTGAACTCAGGCGGAGGAGACGGATACCGCCTGATATTGTCCTGAGAGTGTTACGCCGTACCCGACGCCGCGTGAGAAGGAGGTTAAAAAGATGCAGTCAGTTGCCGTCATGTGTCTCAGAGGAGGGGGCGCGATAGTCTTTACCCTCCCCGGTTGGTGGTTGTCGGCTTGATATTGTATGAGAGTGCCCTAACAGAGACACGGGTGGGAATTTGAGGAACTATGAGGAAATCCTGTGCAAAAGGCTTGAGCCACAACTCATTTCTTCATATTTTGCTTCCAAAGAGCCCGACTTTGCCTTTTCTTGCCTGTTTTGAGCCATCAAAGCATTAAAAACCATTTTACTTAAGGCATGGACCAGTGAGATCGGGCCGGTGATTAGTGAATATACTGGCGAGTGGTTGGAACAGACGAGACGAGAGGGGAAATGAGGTTGCTGCTGAGGTCGTTACATACTGTAAAAACACACTTTTTAAAATTGTATCCCGAGGCACTTTGCAGCTTGTTGCAGTTAAACATTTAAATTTCTTTTCTTATTTTAATATGAAGAAATGAGGGGAGCTTCAGCCTTCTGTACAGTTCTGTATGTATAAAAAATATATATTGTGAAACGTTATTTAAGTGACATGATCTCAGAAATGTGTCTTATATGATTCTGTGTTTATACTGCATTCTAATAATGCTATCATTATCTGATTAAAAATCACACATTTTAAAATGGATTGAGGCTGATATCAGATTTAATTAAAGAAAAAAAGCTTGATAAACGCTTTTGTGAGTTAGAGTACTTTGTTTAATTATCATTAAGCTCTTATTATTTCTTTCTTCATAGTTCTAAAAGAGTGCAAAGAATGCCCATTGTCTTGATTTGATATGTAGTTTTGTGTTAGTTTCTAGTTACTAGTGATGGGAAGTTTGATTCATTTTAGTGACTCGGCTCTTTGAATCTTCTTCATCAAAATGAACAAATCTTTTTTTGAGTCATTTAGTTCATTTCATTCTTTTGACCAGAAATAAAATAAAATGTTACATTTTCAATAAACAGACCCCCAACACGTCTACATACGCAAATTTTGACTATAGTTCCAGTAATGAAAATGTAACAATGCAGGACTATTGCACACACAGAAAAATACAATTTCAAACTTCAGCAGAAAAGCAGAGAAAAAGGAGAATAAACAAACCTGGCAGATTGTTTTGAACACAGAAATGAGTTCATGAATGTGTTGGGTGTGTGTTCATAGCAAAACAATTAAGTTATAACTCTCAAAAAGACCTTTTATTTGGGGTAAAGTGACTGATGTGCCTCACTTTTTTCAGCAGAACCTCTGTTTCACTGAATAATCTATGACTTTTCATGAATATGTAAGACCCATTCACACCTGGCTCAGGTAACATCAGGTCTCACCAGGTCTCCTATTGTCTCAGCTGTTCACACCAACACACACTCAGATTACTCACACAATCAGGGCTTCTTTTAAGATAAAAAATAAAGCTAATGTTTCAAAGTTTCTGAAACATTAATTGAAATACAATTCTTATGTACACACACACACAAAAAAAATACACAGCAAAAATATATTGGTATAAAGCGCTGAAAATAAAGTTCAAATAAACATGTATATGGGGCCCTCTGCATTCAGTGCTTTTTTAACTTAAACTTCCCTTCACTAGTCATCTCACAGCAATCTTATTGAGATGTCTAGAATAGCCCTGTATAAAAAACAACAACAAAACATTAACAGGTTAACTAATGCACAAACAATTTTCTATAATTATAATTAACTCAGTGTCAGTTTACATACCTGATACAGATACCTTTCAACATGATCAGCAGACTAATAGTTGACGATTGCCCTCGGTCTTCTATGCTGTGTCACTAAAGTAATAAAACCCATGACAGGTCGATGGAGTGACACAAATAATACTAAAGAATACTTGTCAAAATGATTACCTCTTATCTTTATCCTCGCCTTCCCATCTTTGTCTTACTCTTCTTCACTCTGTTTGCCTGTCTGTCTTCTTCTTATGTCCCTTTAATGCTTTTAATTTTATGTATTTCTCCTGCTCCTTGACTGCTTTCTTTTTCTTCTTCCAACCCTTTTCATGCATTTCTCTTATCACTATACTTATTTTCCTATTTTTTTTGTATTCTCTCTTTGCATCTCTCTGCAAGTAACATGGTTTATGAGTGTTTCGCAAGACAAGCAAAAATTTTTAATAAATTTTGAATTGGAAACCGAGCGAAAATCTTAGTTTACGAGTGCCGGGTATCATGTATCACGTATGAGCCTCTTATTTTGACACCGAGCGTCAAGTGATCACAAGTGAGCCAATTTTTCTCTCTCTTGAGCAGCGGAATTCTGGGTAATTGTCTCCCCTGCTGGGTCTTAGTGCTCGTCTCTTACTGGTATAATCAACATTTCCCTCTCCCTCCTATGTGTGCGCGCGTGCGAAATTTGTCACCGACATGCACACACACTCTCCCCGGCTTCACACACATGCTTTATTTACACAGAAAACTCTGCTCTGTCGCGATTTTTTTCAAAGGTAAGGTGCTGGTGAATTTATTATTTATTTTTTACTTTACAGGGATGATTCCGTTAGTATGCGCTCACGCGAGTGTCAATAGAGAGAT
Organism: Clarias macrocephalus; assembly: GCA_011419295.1. Taxonomy (NCBI): domain Eukaryota; kingdom Metazoa; phylum Chordata; class Actinopteri; order Siluriformes; family Clariidae; genus Clarias; species Clarias macrocephalus. The sequence goes on along the minus strand of JAAGKR010003959.1, from coordinate 32,967 downwards.
TTCTTTTTTTCCCCCGTTAAAACAGTGTTTGCGTTGTGTCCGTTAGTTGTGAAACTTAAAAAGTGAGGTGGGGGGAGGGAGGAGGAGTTTTACTGTTTAAGATGAGGCGAGGGGCTAATTCCACACACACATACAAATACACAGCACACAAACAGAAACACTTATGTCTCTGGATTTATTTTTACTTTTTTTAAATATTAAGTGCAGGTTAATTTCTTTTATTTTTACTTTACATATTGTATTAATTATTTTATTGTATTTATTGTTTTGGGCTGTAGAACGAATAATTTGATTTGATTTGGTTTACGAGTGTTTTGGAATACGAGCCCGCTTCCAGAATGAATTATGCTCGTAATCCAAGGTTCCACTGTATTTATTTTAGTTGATTTGGATGTTTCTCTCTTTCTTCTTTGTGCTTTCTCCTCTTCAAATGTTATTTTCATGTCTTTCCTTCTCTTCTCCCCTTTTGGCACTGTATTTTTGCAGCTTTTAGTCTTCCTTCATCAAATGTGCTTTAGTGGGATGGAAAAACATGTGAATATTGGGTTGTTGGATTAAGAATAATATGAAAATAATGTTAATTAAAAAATATTTTAAATAATTTGTCTTATTGTGTGCATGGCTTGGGGTAATAATGTAGGCTAAGACACTAAAATCTGGCCTTGCAAGCTTTGGCTTCAACAAACTTTGTTATTACTGACTCCATATCGAAAGATTTTCTGCTTTGTGCTCAATGGAGAGAATAGCAAATGCAGGCAGCCTCTCTTGTGACATTGTTGACCTGAGGTGACTTGTGACTATGCACAGGCGTGAAAAATTGTTACCTTTGCCAAAGATACTTTTAATTGTCTGTTCTCCTCCCATTATTTCCATATTTTTCTGCACCACTTGGGTAACTTCGTTTCATGGTTGTAGATGGAAGTCTACTGCTCCTCAAACAAACTGCAGTGAATAACTCTCCACTTTCGTCACACAAAATGTACCATTGTAGGGTGTGTTTGGGGGGAGACTAAAACGCTTCAACGCAACTTGCATGAAATTATGTCATTCTAATGCTGTTTCAGCAAGTGGATTTGAATAATTTTTTTATGTTAGACGTACAGTAAGTGCTGGCTACTTAGTTAGGCTTAAGTCATGGAGCCCTGGCAGTTCGGGGCTCTAGGCGCTCGCCTACTTTTGGCTAATGGTAACGCCGCCTCTGCAGCGCCGCAAAGGCAGCGCTTTTTTAGTGAGTATAAATCTGGGTTTGTGAGCCGATATGAGCCGATACGAGCAGCTTTGTTTCAGTCATAATATACACAGATCACAATGGGGGCAACTTTTGCAAAGCAGACAAAATGTAAACTCAGTACCCCAGAAACAACAGAGCAGAAACGTATACTTGCTGAATAAACACTGCATTTTTAAAAGTGAAAGCGCGCGCGGTGAGCAGCTTTATTTCATCATTCCAGCCATTCGTGGTCAAATAATCATTCACCGCTGGACACAAACAGCAAAAAAAAAAAAAAAACGTTAATAATAATCATAATGCCCTTTTGCTGTTTGTGTCCAGCGTTGAATGATTATTTGAAACTGAAGCACTTCATGTGGATTCATGTCACGAGTCATTTTATCATGGAGAGATTCTTACGTGCGTATAAGAATATTTACGTAAAAATCTTTTTAAAAATTGTTTTTGTTCCTTCATTCAAGCCCTTCCCGTTCTGTTGGACACGGGCATGCATCAGCACATCACTCCCCCGAACAAAACAGCAATTAGCATTTACTTACACCTGAATAGAGCCGTTTACATAAATCATAAAATGTGAAAGGAGCGCGAGGTGCGGGGGCGGGGCTCCAACGTGTGTGGAGACAAGAATCTGACGTGCGTCTGTTTTTAATTTTTAACATTAATTCAATAACAAACATTTATTTGGCGATAAACTTTTTGGAAACATATTTTGTGTACATATTTTTTTCTGTGTTACTACAAGATAATTTCATTCATTAAAACACTTGCAAAGAAAAAAAAAGTGTCGACCCCTAAGGGTTAAGGGGATTCTGTTTCCTGTACACAACCTACGGAGGTTTTGCGATGCTTTGCGCATGCACGAGAAAATGAACGAATCACTCTCTGAGACAACTTGTTCTTCTGAGTCACACTAAAGACTCAGAATCATTCATGAACGACCCATCACTAGTTTCTACTCTATTGTCATTTTTCGTTCTCCTTTTTTCCCCCCCTCGCCTTGAGTGTATTCACCTGTTTTGTGTTTTCTCTTCATCCTTCCGTATCCCTTTGTGAAGTCTCCTTGCACCATTGCAGCAGTTCTGTATTCAGCGTTAGTCATGTCTAGTTGTGTTTGACCCTGCCCTTATTTCTTGTTCTATGCGGGTATGGATTTTTCCCGTGTAACCCTGTCTGCCTGAGTTTTGACCTTTACTATGGACTCCGGCTACGTTTCTTGGATTCTTTAATGCTGGGCATTTATGCCTCTGCACACATGTGCTCTTTGGAAACAGAAAAAAAAGCAATGGTTTAGTAGTTTCTTTCTGTGTTGCAAAGCAACTCTAATGGTTTATTAATCATATGTCAAGAAACTGATAACAGATTATCGATTTCTCTCTTCTTTCTTGTAGACTACAGTTTTTTATCCTTAAGATCAGTTTATTTCAGTATATTTAAGAATGTCAATTGAATCATTGCCAGCATTTTATATATAGCGGTAACAGCAGACAGGTGAATGAGTGAGTGAGAGAGAGTGTGAGTGATTGAGAGTGTGTGTGTGTGTGTGTGTGTGTGTGTGTGCGTGTGTGTGTGTGTGTGTGCGCACATTTGCTGTCTTCTCTGTAATTTTCACCGAGTCTGTATGCAGCGCTAATGAGAATGAGTTGTTTATGTGAAGTGCTTGAAAGTCTAAATGACTCTGTGAAAGCAGGTGTGAAATCACACACCGCTGTTCTTCGTGTCACTGGGAGGAGGCGTACGAGTGTGAGTGTGAGCGTGCATGTGCATCTAATCGCTATGGCTGGTACATGTGGCGCTTATGACTAGTCCAGACCGCGCTCTTTATCGTGTCGGGATATGATGCTACACAGTGAGAGAGTGTTTAATGTACAGTATATAGAAATGCTGCTGTATAAGGTACATTACGCAGTTAGTTCTGACCACGTAATCTGATTGGACGAGAGGCATCCCAAAAGTGCTGAAAATAGAGCACAACAGCACAGGGACGGTTAACTATATGTCTCACTCCGTGTGGCAGGTGTTTTAACAATCACTTATTTGCACCAGTCACAGTATGGTTAGTAGCAGGTTGGTTCCGTCCCACATTGAGCAATAAAGCTAAGTCCCAATCCCTCTCTAACCCCTAATCAAGGACACTACTTGGTGTATGGAGCAAGGGAGTATACACTTTACATAGCACATTAGCATTCCATTGAATGTTATTTGTGATTCAACCCTGGAAACCTGGCAGTTGATATTCTAAACCAGAATAAGTGTAAATATAACATACATTTACATTACATATAACACCACATCTATGGTTTACTCTTTTCACCCTTTGGTATAGTATGGATTAGAATTCAGAACTGGTTTCACCTTGTACCTTCACAAGGTACCTTTAACTGTCGGTTGCTAACTGCTGGTCTCCAGCTTCACCAGCTGCGGTTAGTTAGCTTCAGCAGTCACAGAAGGGTATGTATCAGTTGTTTGTGGAACTGTGGTATAAATGTAATATCACAACTGAGGTTGTGCTGTTGTACTGAATATCAGCACAGGTGTGCACAACAGCATGACCTTGAGTGTTATGTTGTTTAATTTTAGATAACTTTTCCATTAATGCATAGATGATGTGTGTGTGTGTGTGTGTGTGTGTGTGTGTGTGTGTGTGTGTGTACAGTATATACTTTATCAATAACACAGTGAAAACCAAAAAACAAAAGAAACATTAAAGTTAACAGTAGAAACATTAAACTACCACTAAAAATAACAAAACATTTCAATGACCAATAAAAATATGAATAATATAATTCAAGTGTGTTCTGAGTTATTTATTTGTGTAATCATAGAGTTCTGTTAATTAATAAGCTTTAGTAGCATGGTGTAATTTAATTAGTGTGACTCCTCTGTGCATTAGGGTTCAGTAATGTAAGGAAAAGTCGTACTTTAAAGATGTTTGTTATTAAGTAGATATTAATTTCACTTGAGTTAATTGGAAATAAAATCAGAAGGAGGCTTTGATAGGAACATTGTGTTATGTTACATGACGTGAAGTGCAAAGCCTTTATCATGCCGATATCAGCATTTACATGTATTTTTAACCAGTTGTCTTATGTGTCCACCAGACAAATCTGTTGTTACCATAGAAACAATACCATACCAGAACGAAGACATCATGACCAATCAAAATGGAACAGCTCTGTGTATTATCGGAACCAAATTCCATAAATAGTGTCATAGTAAATGAAGCCTGAGCTGTCTATATGCATCGTCTTTGAACGTTTTGCAGCTTCCCCGCTAATCTTAACCCGCGTGTGTGTTTTGTCCTGTTTAGAGACAGTCCATCGGCACATGCAGCATTATGAGGTGGAATACTTGCAGTTTGCCTTCCGCTGGATGAACAACCTGCTGATGAGAGAGCTTCCTCTGCGTTGCACCATCCGACTGTGGGACACCTACCAGGTAACACATTACTATTGGTTGATGGAGCATGTAATTGTGAACCTGTTGGAAATAGTGGCGCTGCCAGGGCCGTCTGGGTTTTTTTTTTTTCTTCTTCTTCTTTTTTTTGATGGTTTAAGTGAATCTGGATTACAACAGTAGTTATTACACATGAGCTGTATTCACACACGTGGGTGGTGCTTTTAGGCCACGACTGTTTCATGAACATGGATCGTGGATGACAGTTGCATCCATGAGGTGTTCTCTCTCTCTGCTTTCAAGCCATTGAAAATGGGAATGTTTTTTTTTTTTTCCAGATTTAAGGTATTCATTAGCAGTTAGTGCAGTGTGTGTTCATACAGCATAAACCATGGAAATTGTGAAAATGTGCTTGTGTAAGCAAAGACAATTCCAAGATGATATTATTATTATTATTATTATTATTATTATTATTAATAGGTTGGCTTGATCCTTGATTCACTACAACTAAATCGCTCCATGTTGACTGTTTATCCAATAATAGTAGTAAACTGCATAGTGCACTACAAGCTCTAAAGAATAGCATTTAGAGATTCATAATATAAGTGAGGACTGACTGTGTGAGTGCTATTGTGTTTGTGCTTTGTTTATGCTTTAGCAGCATGCTTTGCTAATATTTGAGTTATTATTCTCCCGTGCTATTAAATGCCAAGTGGGTTTCAGGAGCGTAGAGACAGCGGTTGTGTATATGAGGTAAATATAACATGATGTGTTTTCTACCAGCGTGTGATCTGGGATCAATTACACTCAGTTTCTTCAATTTGGCTGGAAAAAAAATGCATGTTAGAAAAAGGAAAAAAAAAAAACACAAGTATGGTGTATATATATTTTAAGTAGAGATGTGGAGGTTCAGCTTCTTCAAGGGAATTTGTGATGACAGAGTAGAGGGACACGGTAGGGCACGGTACCTCTTTTATAGTGGCGCACAGATGTTCTCTGTCTCCTCTTCCAGCAGGCTTTTTATGTTCCCCCCAGCGAGCCGTGCACACTCGAGTCTCCTTGGCATTTGTCGTAGTCGCATCCGTTGCCTGCGGTGTTCGTAGCACCACCGTCCTTGGGGCTGATGTTAGGCAGACGGCTATACGTGGGAATAATTACCATTCCAGGAAAAGCCTGTGGAAGCTTCGGCCTGTGTAGTACATTTTAATATGTGAAGGCTCGCATTAGACAGCTCTGCCTTGAGGTCAGAATGGTTAATGTAGTAAGAGCTGGAATACTTAAAGCTTTGCAGTAATTAAAGCGGAATGTCTGCTTTTAAATAAACAACCTTTAATAATAGGGCTCCCAGTGGTGCAAAAGAAATGGATTCACCCTGTTGCTCAGAGATCAATGGAGATATCCAAGAAAACATAAATGGCCCTGCTGTCTGGGTGGAATTGATGATTTATTCTCTTTCCTCCGTCGATCACAGCGACACTAGCGAGCCGCGGGCATCTGTGAGCTAATGCATGCAGAAGTGGGCGGGTAGCGCTTTCCTTCCCCCGAGTGTGTTACGTCACCCTACAGTATCATGTTGTATGAGCAGCAGGAGTCGAGGTTGGGCTTCCCCGATGGGTGGCTGTCGCGTGGAAGGGAAATCCTTGCTAGTGATTAAGTTAGAGAGAAAATCTAAGGGCAAAGGAATAGCTTTTAATAATAAACAGGTTTAAGAAAACAAAATGCAATTTGTTTATTTTTTCCAGTTTTCAAGTAAATTCCTTTTTCATCAGTGGCGAAGTTACACCAGGGGCTTTAGTGAGTGTAAATCAACAGATCAAATTTTCTTTCTCTATGAGAGCAATAAAGGAAAGGGCTCAGAAGGACCAGCTCCATTACTTTATTATTTGCTATTCTTAAATGAGTTACTCCATGAATAAGCTTCGAGTTTTACCTTGTTCTGTTAATCTATTATTTTAGTGCATGCAGTTTGTGTACAGTACACAGGATGCATTTTATATGAAATGGGATGTTTAAAATGAAGAGCATACGTTTTGCATTTCAATAACTATATGTTTACATATTATACTGCAAGCATTCCTACATCTAATGATCCAGCTGTTCTTATTAAATCTCCTCTCTAGCGACCACATCTGTAGTGTATGGTGGGTTACCACGGACAACAGGTTTGGTGTGTTTTCGCCGGTCTACAACCACTACACAACCTTTATTTGTTTATTTGTTTTTTTATGAAATTAATAAAAAATCTAACTATCCAACTGTGTCCATCGAAGAGCAGATGCAGACAGGCAGATGTATTTATTTATGAATAAAATAATCATAAGTATTGCGAAAGAACTACAGGCTGAATGATGGCCGCATACTGCTGAGATTATAGGCCCCGGCTGCATAATGTGGCATAAATGCAGTATTTTATTTACGTATTTATTTTCCCCAGAAATACACAAGTGTACTTGTACAATAGGTCGTAGTGATTACGAGTGCAGCAATGCTGATGTACTTTAGGAGAGGACAGACAGCTCGGCCCAAGAGGAAAAACTGAAATGTACAGTCCAGTAGAGTAGTATTGCATCACAAGGTCATCTCCATGGTCGTAGGTTTGAGAAATCCCCTGCGAAGCTGTATGCATCATTAGTAAAGAAAGACATGCGCGGTACTTATAATGACGTTAATTACCTAAGTTTTCATTAGACACTACTAAAGGCATGGTTTTTACAAGACGTGGTAGCATCTGCTAATTAACTAGCTGTAACAGTAGTGCACTGGGGAGTTAGCCATCAGTCAGAATAAATGGTGTTCATTTAACATGAGGCTTCCAGCACCTCGGTAAAATGTCAGGTATACTTCCAGTCAAAAGTTTGTACACACCTTCGTTGTCTTTTCTGGTTTTAATTTCTTTTACACTGTAAATCAATGCTGAAGGCATCCGAAATATACAGTAATCTCCTTTGAACGGTTGATATCAAGATAACAGTTTTAATCCAAGGTGCTGTTTGTTAATTGGTCATTTCTGAGGCTGGTGACTCTAACTGAAGTTCTCCTCTGTAGCAGAGGTACGTTTTAGTCCTGCTTTCCTGTTAAGGACTTCATGAGAGCCAGTTTCATCATGGTGTTTGATGGGTTTTGCAAATGCACTTGACAATACTCTTCTTGCAAGAAGTATTCCAGAACAGCTGACCTTAAAATAACAACTGACTGTGTTATTATATAATTACCGAATGCCAGATGTGTTCATTTTATAGTTTTGAAAAAATCAAGTATTATTCTAGAATTTAGTAAATGAATTACAAAACATAAATAACACTGAATTAAAAAGGTGTGTCCAAACTTTTGACTGGTACTGTATAGCGCTTTTAACAATTAACATTGTTGCAAAGCAGCTTTACACAATCAAAAGATTGTGAAGAAAAGTTTTAGATGATATTCTAAATGGAGTTTGCATGTTCTCCCCATGCTTCCTCTAGGTTCTCTGGTTTCCTCCCACAGTCCAAAGACATGCAGATTAGGCTAATTGGCGTTCCCAACTTGCCCGTAGTGTGTGAATGTGCATGTGAATGTTGACCGGAGGTCCTACCATGGTCTTACAAAATATGAATAAATACAGTGATCACTATTGGCCTCCACAGTCCCTGGTTTTACTACAAAGGTTAGATGGATGGCTGGGATATTCTAAAGGGCATTTAATTGGACAAAAATGAAACTAGTACAGGATGAATAACCTAACATAATAAATAAAAAAATGAGTAAGAAATTAGAAAAATAAAAATCAGATTATCTCCAAAGCCATTTCTTCAACATTGATATCCAGAACACTTCAGACTTTTGATTTCACAGGCACTTGAACTTGACTATACCTGTCTAAAGCTTCAAACAAACTCTTTTGTTGCCTAGAGCTTCAAATGTGCTGTTGTTGGCACTGTATACATTCACAACCTTCCTTACTACCACATTGGAGAAAGCTATTTATTTATTGCACTGAAAAACAAAGTATATTACAAAATAATGACAGCAAACCTACAAAACCAATCCTACCATTCTTATCGTTTGTAAAGCTGTCCTGTTATGTAAGCTGGGAGCTGGAGTTATACTGCTGTAAACATCCCTCCAGGCACACACATCTTACACACTGGCAAGCCCAGATGGCACTAATAAGACACAAAACAATGTATGCCAGATATGCCTTGGTGAATATAATTACCCCATTATGCTCATTAATTGTTCATCAGTGCATTAATTGCTACTTATACAAAACTGAGGCAAAAACAGTGTACTACAGTTCTGATGAATTCCCATTTCTTGGTCAGAAAGTGTATGTTGTGTTTTTCAACAGTGTGGCTCAGACAGTAGTTCTTTCTCTAATGCACGTCATGGGTTTATATACAGAAAATACTCTCATTCTATTAGGCGATTGTTTCTTTGGCAACATCTCATTCACAGGGATTTTACTATCCAAGTCTAATAATAAATAGATCAGATCAGATTTACTCCATGAATATCAGCATGCATGTGGAACTAACTGGTGGATCGGTAGTCCATGAGATGTTTCTACAGCTTGACTGGAGTCCACCTGGGCCTAATTGAACCTAATTAGAGAAGGCACAGACTTGTCTATATAAGGTCTTGCTATAAATGTTGTTTGTCAGAATGAAAATGATGATAATTTAAGAGAATTATCTGTAGGCCTACGAGACAGGATTGTGTCAAAGCAGAGATCTATCTGAGGATACAAGAACATTTCTGCAGCATTGAAAGAGCCCAAGAGCGCAATAGCCTGCATCATTCTTAAGTAAGTCTTCCCAGATCTGTCCACCCAGAATCTAAGACGAAGGGACTTGGTCAGACGGGTAAAAAGGAGCCCAGAGGTCACTATAAATTATATCCTTACTTCCCTTGTGGAGTTGGGAGAGCCTTACAAAAGGACAAGCATCACCGCAGCATACCACCAATCAGGCCTATGTGGTAGAGCGGCCAGACAGAAGCCTTTCCTCAGTAAAAGGCACATAACAGTCTGCTGGGAGTTTGTCAAAAAGCACAAATCCTCTGGGCTGCTGACACAAAGGTTAAACTGTTTGGAAGCAGGAACACGGACCCTGCACACCAGCTTATTAAAACCATCCACAGTGGTGGCAGCATCATGCTGTAGAGATGTTTTTCTGTGACTGGTTCACTATTATGTATAGAGAGAAAACTGGTTGCAGAAAAATAAAAAGCTAACCTAAGGTGCTCAGGATCTCAGGAAGGTTTACATTTCAACAAACAAAGACCCACCAAGGAAACACTCGAGCTTCAGAACAACTCAGTGAACGTTCTAGAGCGGCTCAGTCAACAAAACACTCAACACCTGTTTTTAGTTCGTCATTATGGAGTGTTGTGTGTGGAATGAGGAGGAAAAAGGGATTTGAACTAATTTTTAAATGTGTGTGAAACATAAGAAAATGTATCTGAAAACTTTTCTTCGGTACTGTAACAAAAAAAAAGCATGATTCCTGTATGCCAGTGATATTTCTACTGTTAGCAACCAGAGCCGTCTTGACACTTCCTGTTGGGGGGCAGAAATAGAAGCCGACTCTCAAACCCACCATTCATTAATAGATTAAAATTTGTAATTATTGGTGGGTTGCTGTCGTGCTTGAGGGATAATGCACTTCCTGAAGTAAGGTTAAAGAGAAATAATCCACTTTGGGGTGGCTAGGCTATTTATTATCATCCCAGCATGGATTCGTACAGAATGCAACAGCACGCATGCCCTGTTGTGTTTTATTCCTTGTGCATCTACCATTAGCCAGTGGGTTTGAGAGTCGGCTTCTATTTCTACCCCCCAACAGGACAGGCATCTTGCAGTGTAAGTGTCAAGGCCACTCTGGTTGCTAACAGTAGAAATGTCACTGGCATACATGAATTACTACATCTGAGGCAAAAGAAACACCCCCCACACACACCCCAGACCTATGGGCTTGCAACAAAACACTCTATTGCTAGGCCAAGCAGAAGTCAATAATGGAAGGATATTACTTAATGCGTGTTATTGATTCCCTGATTTTCCCAAGTAGATGAAAAAAAGACCCAATAAAACACAAAGAAATGATGGATTATACACATAAACCTGATTTAGCTGCTTAGCCTTTCTTTTTTTTTCTTTTTTTTTTTTCTCAGATGACTCACTTGAATTATGCAAGGTCTAGATTGTGCAGCTGAATATAATTGTGTACAATTCCGAGCTCCTCGAATTGTGTTTCTCGTATCGATTCAGAGAAAATGGTCTGAGCATATAAAAGGACAGGGGAGGAAAACATTGAGAGCGATTGGAAGGGTAGATGAAAGGGTTAGATATGCTGGCCATTGTGTCAGCACTTTACTTGCAGAATGGATGCCGACAAACGCCGCTTCTTGCTTTTCTTGCAATATTATGATAAACAGCACAGGAGAAGGTGAAGGCTACCATGTGTTTCCTCGAAGTCAAGTCAGCTACTTTTCCAGGACGGTGTAGTACACTCAGAGGAAAGTGCTATCTGCTCTCTTCCACATAGTCAGTTCAGTTATTTTTAATTTGTATAGTACTTTAAACATTGGACATTGTCTCGAAGGAGCTATCCAGAAATCTGAAAATTTACGCAAGCAAGATGCACTGTTGGCAAATTTGAGGCTGCAAGAAGAGGAACCAGATTCAAAGAGTCCAAACAGAACCCATGATAGTCAGAAGTGTGGTTATACTGTACATTGTTCCACTTCTGTTCCCGTGTACTGGAAAGTCAAGCGGTGATAAGTATTTTAAAAGGAACTCGAGTATGAGGTTTTCGATCCAAAAACAAACATCCAGGGGTGTTTGTGTAGTATCATCCACAGTGAACCCGTGGTGATCTGAAGGCTTATGCACACACGACTATTTTTAGCAGCAGCAGCAGTGAGTGATTTTCAGGTGGGAAAGGCTCTCTAAGCAGAGAAGGAAGAAAGAACACATATGAATAGGCACATACACGAGCTCACAGACATGCACGATTGCCCGGTGTCACTCTGATCGACCGGGGAGAGCGGATTCGCCATCCCTCCCACCTTGAGAGATGTTGCTCTCTTAGACTCCCTACTGTGAATCACTGTTGCACTTTTGGCATCCAAACTCGACGTATGAAGAATGAACACATTCTTGAGAATGGAGGCTTGGTGCACTTTTTTTCTTTTGATTGTAATGAAGCTGCATTTTAAAACTCCATTTGTAAATTTCCTCCGTTCCAAGAAGTCACCAAAAATGTGTCTGTTAATGTTCAAGTTGAAATACGACCCAGATCAGGAGTCAGAATTCTGGCTGCTTGGATTTCTTTTTGTTTTACTTATTTTTCAAGCACTCTGTTTTAGTTTCTGTGTCTTTTACTGACTGGTCCTAGCCAATCAGAATGCAGGGACTGGAAAGAGGCGGGATATATATGACTGCGAGTCAAAAGTTATCCATGGCTGTCGAATTTATTTTAATTAACTTACAACGTAATTCTTTGACATAATTTGGCTCTGGCTTTTGTCCATAAGTCAACAAGCTTTCGTATTCCTTCATTAAAAATGTTTTTCGGCTAAGCTACGAGCCACGAACGCACTCCCGTCTTCACTTCTTTATCAGAATTGGATCTTCCTCCTCATAGGGCTGCTTTCAGGAGAAATCAATCAAAATCTGATTGAGTATGTTCCTGTTCCACACTCTGGCGTTTACTCTCAGGCTCGTCCATGTCCCGTCACCATGTCCCGTCACCATGTCCCGTCACCATGTCCCGTCACCATGTCCCGTCACCATGTCCCGTCACCATGTCCCGTCATGAGTTTAAGAAACCTTCCTTAGAGATTCTAAATTTTAATTTGCAATATCCAAACACTTCTGAATCACTGCACGCTGGTCTTCTTTTGTGCAAATCACAATCGGGGCATAAATTTTTTTTACAAAAGAACTGATGTAACACATTCACACAGCAGTGACAGGGGAGACAGAAAGTGCTGATAAGACAGCGCGGCAACAGAAGTTTTAATACAACCAGAGTGCGGATCATTTTTGACTCACCCTCAAATATAGTCATGATCAGGAACTTATTGTGACTTTTTTTTTACCTATTTCTAATAAACAAAACAAGGAGAAAAGGGTTTTGGGAAGCCACCGATCTATTGTGTGTATATGTATTTAGGCATGTTAATTCACAATGACATCCTCTAAGATAAAAGTTAAAACAATTTAGAGCTGGAGAAGGCTAGGTTAGCTGAACTAATGGTCTTATCCACACACATTGGATGTGTTGTGTTGAAATTTGGTCATGCTTCAGCAGGCAATACAAGTTATTGTTAACATTGTTCCCACAGAATGCCTAATTTCAGCCAACAAACTTAACGAACTTTAAATCACTCACAGCATCAGGAAGTTTAGTCTCAGACAGTTGCAATACAGTACATCTACTGGCGAGCTTCAGTACCGATGCAAACCCAGCTTTGAGTTTGTTTATCGTTCAGAAAGCAGTCCAACGTCCTAATGTTTCACACTCACACAACTTTGAAGATACTGTTTGGAACATTTCCGCTGAAAATAAGCGATTAACACGGTTTCTTCACTCCTTCAAAAGAGTGTATTATAATGAGTGACTTATGGTGTTCTTGTTTACAGCCAACAACAGAGTACTGTACGTCTTACTTTTTGGCATGCTCTGGATGTCTATTGATAACAACACAAGTTTGCTGTAGGCCAACAAAATGTCAACTTCTGGCCAGAGCTGAACCCCGGTTTAGAGAATTAATAATTGATCACTTTTCTTTTTCCCCGTCATTATAAATAATGTAAACGTCTGGAATAACAGATGGGTCTGAACAACGTGTTTATAAAAATGATCAAAGTGTGCATTTTTACGATGGGAAATCATTCTTTTCTACTTGATCTTTGAAATCCAGTGGAATTAAAAGTTTTGCTCTGTTTTAGTATTTATTGAAGCCCATGGCCAGGTTATTTGGGAAGTCATAGCCAAAGTTAATTTTGAGAAAGTGTTAGATTCACATGGAATATCCACCTTCTTTCCTATTCTTTTTTTAGTTGTTTACTTTTTCTGACCACTGCTTGCCTAAATAAGTTAATACATAAGCAAAAAAAAAAAAAACTATAACCTTTGGCTATTTCTGTAATTTCTGTCCATTGGGATAAACTCGTTAATATATATAAAGTCTCATTCCAATTAACTGGAAGAACACAGATTGAATGCTGCACTTGAAGTAAACATTTATGTCTCCTGTTAATGCACGCCTCGTGCATTACTGAACCACCCGTTTGTGCCCACAGGTAAACTCCTGACGCACCTGATGGTTTCCCCTCTCTTTGCTCTGAATCGATTCTGAGATGGCTCGGGGTATTTAGGAGGAATAAAGAACTGCTTATCCTAACACTTTTCCATTGCTTTTCTCGCTAAGCAGAATGAATCGCCTTTTAGATTTTTCGCAGCCCATTGTGAATTCCTCCACAGAGCCCAGGAATAGTAATGTAATTCGCTCATGCATATTTAATGCATAACCAAATATGCATTAGATGACTGCTCCCCGCTTCGCCTGCCTCCTCTGACTTTGACAACCTGTGTCACACTCCTTCAGCTTAAAGATCTTTACGGGGGGAATTAGGCAAGTTTCCATGCTAAATATTTCATGTTCCTCTAAAAGAATCGGACGGTATCACTCTCCGAGCGGGTTTGTTTTCCAGCCAGCCAGAATGCATTTTGTGTGTCTGCATCTGTGCTGCTTATTGATGTCATGCTGTTGTACTGTGTGTTTCTTCACATTCTCTGTGTTCTTCTCAGAAGCCTGTTTTTCTCCTCTCCAAGGCCCTATTAGTAAAACTCCACGCTGTAACTCTGCCAAGCTGTGACAGCGAACGGTGCTTCCAAGCTCCCAGATACTTGCGAAACCCACACGATTGTAGACTCCGTGAGATGTGATTTTTACTCAAGCGCACCTCAATCAGAGCCGTCCATCATCTTGTAGGAATGATCGATGCAGTGGTAACTTATCAAGGCTTAATCAGCAGAGCAATATGTAACCATGGTAATTGTTATTATTATTTTTTAATGACATTGCGAAGGATGTGAAACTACAGTACATTAAGTCTAGTGTTGGGAGATTTCCTGGAACGGCTACTTTACTGTTGATTTGCAAAAACAGAAAACGATAAAAATGTCTTCTCTCTTGCCCTTTCCTCTTACCCATTCTCTGTTTCAACCTATAATCGCAGAAAGATAAATCCTGACAGTGTAAGAGATTTCATGGAAACGTCTTTTCCCAAAATATATTTTAGTCAAGGTTCTGTTTTGTGTGTGCGCTTTTTCTTCATTGTAAACACATTCCAGGGAGCATTTTAGTATCTCTTGCTGAAACTAAAACACGACTAAGTATCGGCTGAGTTAAAAAAAAAAAAAATAGATAGACAGTGTTTAAAAAGAACAGAGAATTGACGCTTGGGTAGGTTATTGAATTCTGTAGGTTATTGAGTAACTCAGGTTATAGCCTACTTAATTTTTATGGTTATGTGACCCGCTAATGATCAAGAGGGATTTTTCTGTCTCTGTGCATGCTGTCTCTGTCTCTGTGCATGAGATCTCTGTCTCTGTGCATGAGATCTCTGTCTCTGTGCATGAGATCTCTGTCTCTGTACATGAGATCTCTGTGGGATCCAAAGACTTTCCTGATCCGACTGTAAGATACAATCCTTCTAGCCTGTTCTGGCTTTGCATCTGGCTTTATGTCTATCCGTTGGGATTTGCCTGATCCAAAATAATCTTCAACAATCTATTCGACAAACATTTCTTCTTTCCTACCTACTGTACACACAGCACCGTGGTCAGCTGTAGGATTGCTGCCTTCGGCTTTTTCCCATTCGTGATGAAATTCTGTAGTTCGAAAGCACATACCGCTCTGCGTGTTATATGCGTTTTCCCACCTAAGCCATACATCTGTTGGCATCCCTTTCATGGCGATCGTGTCTGACTGCCGATTGGACAAGGCCACCTACAGTAATTACGCCACATTACGCATTATAAGAACCACCAAAATGGAAGTGCTTCCCAATGATGCTCATTATGCTGGACTTCTCCTGAGCCTTCTTCATCAGAGTGCTTAATTACCAACTTAATTGAACCAATTTAAACACTTTCCCAGGCTATTTAGGCTGCAGATATTAAAATGATGCTCCTGGTCCCCTGCCCAGTCCTGGCCACAGATTCCTACATTCCTCACGGGCATTGTTTTGACATCGCGAGAGTGAATGTGTGATTTGTCAGGACGGATTATTTCAGAATTTGACTGACTCCAGCGCAATGAGGATGAACAAGCTATCCAGCTCCAGGCTCGCTCTCGCTCTCTCTCTCTCGCTCTCGCTCTCTCTCGTGTTGTACCCAGTGAGGCGCAGTGGTTAGAGATTAAGTGGTTAGACTGGATAATAGCAGAAACGTACAGTAATTATCAGATTATTTACTTGTTAAAAAAAAATCACCAGTCTCATTTGCATCGGCACCTATATTAACCCCCCGTATTCAATCCCGCAGCTCTGGGATTCGGCTTCGCAGCGGTGTTGAGATGCGGAGGGCCATCATTAACCATTAACGATGCACCGATTCTCCATCAGTTCAGCTTAATTCAATTGTATAGATAATAGACACTGTTACAAAGCAGTTTTACAGAAAGCCAGACGTAGACTTCGGCTGTTTTCATACTAGACACGATCATGAGGTTCATACGGTACCCGAGTACGATTGACTCTCACTCCTCGTCTGCTGATCAGCTTTCAAATTAGTAAGATTGTTGCATACTTCACTTGCACACTCCAGTACACTAGGTGGCAGTATGCATCTGGTTGTTTTGCTGTCTGTATTGGCAGTTATTGATGTTTTGAAGACAACATCAAGAACGCCACACTCTCCTGGCTTTCCAGGTCATCAGCAACGGCATGCGAAGGTTACAGAAGAGACAAGTGCCACTGGTGACATCATGTCCCAAATTCCGGTCCATTCCCATTTTCAGGTGCAGTTTGCTTTCATATTTGATTTGAGCCATGGCCGAGTACGCCGTACGCGCCTTTTCAAGTGCACCTGAACTTTAGTACACAGGCACAATCAGTTTCGGTGCAAAGTGTACTCAGATCCGTGCCTGTACAGTGGAATCGTCCTTAGATCTTTTTTTTTTTACAGAGAAAGCCAGTAGTCATGCCAACAGAGAAAAACTCTGATACTACATGTGGAAGTGGGTCACTGGATCATTATCATGGACAGCTACAGTATACTGTATAGTGAAAAGAAAAATAGTGCTGCAGGACAAGAAAAAACCTGATTATTTTATACATTTTATCATATTTCTCATATTAGAGATTACCTGAAGCAAAACCAAGGTTATGTTTTTAGACATGTTTTTCTTTTGCTTCAGTTAAAAAAAATTATAAGGTTAAAAAAAAGAATGCCGGTTTCGGCTGACTCTCAAGGTTTCAGTATTGGTCTCGAGGAAATGGTATTGTGCCGTCTCTACTTTTAAACAAGAAATAGTTTCAGTTTTCTAGTCTATGAGCAGGCCCTACTGGAAGCGCACGCAGAGAAGTGCGGTATCTGAAGCTTCGCATGTACCAGTACCAGTCGAACCTTTGGACACGCTTTCTAGTTTGGCGTTTTATGGTTTAATGTTTCATTTCCTACAATCTAGAACAATACCGGAGATTTCTATAAAAACCTTCTATAAAAAGGTAATCTGTTCTGGTATAGTTCTTGCAAGAACAGTATTGTCAAGCGCATTTGCAAAACCCATCAAGCACCATGATGAACCTGGCTCTCATGAAGACTTTCCCAGGAAAGCAAGACCCAAACGTACCTCTGCTGCAGAGGAGAAGTTCATTTAGAGAGTTACCAGCCTCAGAAATCACTAACAGAACCTCAGATTAAAGGCTTTACCGTGTATAGTGTAAGTAGCAGACACGTCTCAATATCAACTGTTCAAAAGGAGGTTATTGCATATTTTAGACAGCATTGTAGAAAGCAATAAAAATCAGGAAAGACTAGAGACTTAGAAACTTTTGACTGATAGTGTGTGTTACGTGCACACTGTGGCTGTTTGGCTGAGGAGCAATGGCAGTGTGTTGCAGCTAACATGTCCTCCTCACTAATGCCTCATTAGAGCTGCAGTTTGTCTTAGTGTTCCTTAACCTGAAAACAGTAATAGTCCCTCTGTGCCTGGTTCCATGAGCGGTCTGTGCAGCACAACCATCTGCTGTTTGCACTGTCATTTGCGTGTGTGTGTGTGTGTGTGTGTGTTTGTGAGAGAGAGAGAGAAAGAGGAGGGTTACATTTAAGTCCTTCCACGACTCCGAATAGATCTCACGAATACATTCCTCTTCATGAGTTTCCCGTCAGTCACATTAGGCAGTAGGTAATACGATCATCACGTCTACCTGCGGGTGTCTGACCCGCTGCACACACACACACACACAAACACGCTCGATTAATTCCCCTTTCTAAACGCACTCGCGCCTTCAAGTGTGTACCTGCTTTTCTCTCATTCATTTGTGTCTCCACAGATGACATGCTTTCTGAGTGACGCAAGTGTGTGTGTGTGTGTGTGTGTGTGCGAGTGCCATTACAATGATATGCCACATTAATTCTCGCCAGTCTGAGTGTTCTCGCGCCACCCCGTCCACCTCGGATGCTCTTCGCCTTTTACCCGTCTGTGTGTCTCTGCGTTTGTGTTTGTGTCAGTGTGTCTGCATGAAGGGGTGTACAGTGTGTGTTTGTTGAGTTGATATAACAGCTTGGGCGGGGTTTCATGTGACTCAGTGTGTGGTTTACGTATGCTTTTTTTTTGTTGTTTTCCTTTTCCTTTGTCGGACTGTCTTCCCGTCCTTCACAAACATCAATAATGTGGCCTTCAATTACTGAGCAGCAGTGTCTCGCTGTGCAGCGAGCAAGGTTAGTGCGACACTTGAAACACTTGCCAGAGTGTGGAATAAAAGCTGTGCGTGCGAGCGATTGTGTGTGTGTGTGTGTGTGTGTGTGTTTATTTGTTTTCTTAAACCCGACTCTACGGTATCCACCTCCTCTGTCCCAGTTCACTAATGAGGGACGAGTAACGATGGGAAATAATGATGCAGCAGCACTACGTACTGTATCACTAGCCTGTAGGAGTTCACAGTTTATGGCATGCTCAGGTACTTAGCCAGTGCTGCTCATGCTTGTAGTATGTACTGTAGGAAATGGCAGGTTAGTTTGAGTGCTATCGACTTATTTGTCTGATACGTTTATGAGGTTTGCTTGAGGCCAGGAT
Organism: Clarias macrocephalus; assembly: GCA_011419295.1. Classification (NCBI taxonomy): domain Eukaryota; kingdom Metazoa; phylum Chordata; class Actinopteri; order Siluriformes; family Clariidae; genus Clarias; species Clarias macrocephalus. The sequence goes on along the minus strand of JAAGKR010003959.1, from coordinate 14,051 downwards.
GTTGTTTAAAACATGTCATATATACTATACAGGTATAATTTTTCCACATAAAATGTATGCTCGCTGGTCTACCCTAAATTGCTTATTAAATTAATAATAATCATTATGCTTTCTCATAACCATGTGGTCTGGAGTGTGTTACTCCACTTACACCGTTGCAATGTTTCTTTTGGAATTGAAATAATGACTTTTAAAAGTTCATTTGCAACAGTGTGGAATATTCACAAGATAGGCGAGATAGCTCCCATGATTACTTACCTTATAGTAACCCGCATTTTTATTCTCTCTGTTTCTCAACAAACAGCTTCTCTAAGAAACTGGAAGCCAAATAATTTTCCGACCTGGGAATCTTTGCAAAGAACCATGACTGTTACAAAGCTTCCAGAAATGTTAAATAAGTGCACCCTCATCAAAAACTTGTGAGTTGCTACTATATAAACAATGATTAGAAAAGTATTAGATTTGCACTAGTATGAATCTTATCATTCATGTTTCAACCAGAAGATGTACAGAACCTGATAGATGCAAACCTTCTGACCAATTCAATTCCAGAACTCATCTCTGCTTCGTTTTAAATATTATATTTTCATTTTTTAATTTTCTTATTTGGTTTAACTATAGTTACTATAGTACACGTGCATTTTTTTTGTTTGTTTGTTTGTTTGGAGCAGATCAGTCACAGTTACAGAGCGAAAATGAAGAAAGTAGAAAATGCAAAAAGGCATGTCTTTAGGAATGCACATTGTGTGAAAATCTACTTTCTTATACGTCTGTGCTTGTAGTGTAGATTTAGTTTGTGCTCACATGGATAATATACAGGCAGTGTTGTTGAAAATGTGCTGTGTTAGTGTTTAAAAGAAATCCTCTGCCACATAACAGCTTACTGAGTATCTTAAAGCAACACTGACACATTTACAGTATAACCACTTACATTTGTGGCCTTCTACTACTACTGCAACTACTACTACTACTACTACTACTTATTATTATTATTATTATTTTTTTTTTATGACAATAGTAATTACCATTTTATGACAGTGACCATGTTGATGACGGTGATAAGTATTAAAACATTTTCATATTGCTTAACAATGTTGATAATAATAATAAGAAGAAGAAGAAGAATGTTTGTTGTTGTTATTATTATTATTATTATTATTATTATTATTATTTATTACTCTAGTAATTACTGTTTTATGACAACGTTGATGACAGTAATATTCTAATCTTTTCATATTATTTAACAATGTTGACAATAATGATAATATTAATAACAATAATAATAATAACAATAATATAAAGAATGTTTGGTATTATTATTTATTTTTCTTCTGACAATGTTGCCAAAAATGACTGAGGATTATTATTATTATTGTTGTATGAAAATAGTAATTTCCATTTTATTACAATATGATAATTTTTTCATATTGTTTAACAATGTTAACAACAATAATAATAATAACAAAGAATGTTTGTTATTATTATTATTACATAAAACAGAAACATAGTTAATGCACTGGAAAAATTTTATCTAAAGCTTTATTGTCTTATTTTCTTTGTATTCTTTGGCCTTGAGGTCAAGAAGTAACGAACCAAATAGATCTCGATGTATAAATAAATACTGTAGCTCCACTTTCTTGTTGTTAAGATATGCAGAAAAAGTCTAAAAGGTCAAATGAAATAAAACTGAAATTGGCTTTTTAGTAAACCACTCAAACGCTGATTGATCATTAGTGGTAGTAAAAATAAATAGTGGGTTTTATAAATAAACATGACATTTTGCATTGCGATCCACACTAACACCTTTACACATGCTGGGAGCAAACGTTGTTGAGTTTTTTTTTTTTAATCAGGAAAAGCCGTGTTTTAACCCAATCACGGCACAGCAGGCAGCTTCAGTCGCACGTCTTTCCTGCTTCTGAAGCTTTAAGGCATCTTTGCTAACCAAAATGTTTATAATAACACATTTACAGAATAGAAATAATAGAAGCTAAACGTGATTAAGATTTGTACAGATATTTTTTAAGATTATTATGAGTGTCCATATAGTGTAAAGTATGTTCTAATCCCCCGAGCAGTTTCAGTTCTCACTGATAACGTTTTAATCAAAGACTTATCCCCTTCAGACTACCTAAACCCCCCTATAGCTTTTCATACTCCAGTGCATGTCTGCGCCTTGTGTATTACTGTATAGTCTCATATCCCCACAACATCAAACAAGAGAGTTTTGGTTTTTCTTTCTTTCTTGCTTACAAACCTCTACTATGCATATTCCCTCAGATTCTTCTGCCTGAAGTCTGTCCGAATCACTTGCCGCACATTTAGAATTCTCTGTTAAGTGAAAACAGCTTAGCGTCAGTGCTAGGAAGCGCGGCTCCTCGTGCTGGCTTTCGAATAGTGAAAGTGCTGAACCCCAGGCCTGGTGAAACAAGTCGGAAGCAGTCGGGGGAGGGCACAGTCAAGCCATAAATTACCAGCTTCAGCAGGAACAGTCACTCGTGCTGTCGTCAATATGGCCGCGCACTCCCTGCTGTTCTGCTCTAAGCTGCTTAGTTAGCTCAACGAGGTACGGTAGGAGCTGTAATGAGCCTAAAGATGGACACGACAGGCTCGTCTGCGCAGTGCTTCCCTCAGGAGATAAACTTCAGGTTCATCATACTTTGGCAGCCCTTTCCATCAGCATTATGCTCATGCCGGCTTTCACTTTAAATACAAATGGATCCTTGGCAAATCCCACTACTTTTTGCACCCTTGCATATATGCACATATTCTGTGTATGCTGCCGAGTAAAGGTTGTCTTCTATCTCTCTCTTTCTCTATAGTTTTTTCTCCCCTTCCTGACAGTAAAAATCTCATCGTCAGGTACAGATGCCCCGCTGGGAATTTAGACCAGTAACCCTTAACACTTTAGCCTGCTCTGCTGAACTCTTTCAAATGACTGGTCTCTGTTTTCTGACACAGAAAAGCCAATACCCAGCGGCCAGGACCCAGGTCAGTGACACAGGCCCTCGGAACATCAATATTTCATCCCTTGTTTCTCTGTAAAATCCTCAGGCGCTCCTCATCACGGTAGCCCCGTGTTCCCCATCATGTCTCCTTCACGCCGTAACAGACTGCAGGGTTGCTGAAATAAAATCAGCAAGATAGCCGGTGTTCCTTTGACCCTGTCTCGCAGAATCAAGACACTGTCCTGACGAGTGTCTAGTCAGGCGTTTTCATACCTGGGCTGATAAGTTCCGGGCTCATTTAGTGGAAGGCCGACAAAATAGCTGATTTGCTTTCACATAGAATTTTGCAGTTCCACATGTGACTCTGGCGCATGCAGGTTTGCAAAGTCTTTTGGTTCCAATACAAGATTTTTAGACATTGAAGTTCTCCGTGCAAGCATCGGGATCACTAGTGCGAGCTAGTTACAGTGCTCCAGTCTTATAAAAGGCAGCTGGATTGCCACTGTTGGGACCTCTGGCAAGACCCTTAACCTTATACCCATACAAAATCACTCTACCGGTGCCAGTCCCAAAGCCCAGATGAGAAAGGAGGATGGTTAGGCTTCAGCAAGCAATCCAGCTCTTTGAAACCACCATCGCTACAGAAGAAATGGAACTATCCAAGCTAAAAGTTTGGATTCATACCTCAGTTAAGTGTTCCATTTCGACCACTGATAATAACTACTGTACCGTTTCCCCAGCAACACAAAACTTCATACAGGAAGTGACATAGATGACAGGTTGGTACTTGGAATGCACACAACACCATGGTTCAGTTACAGAGAACCTCAAACCACCATTCTCAGAAGGACCAGCAATTAAAAATTTTCCGTTTCCCACTTGACTAAACATAACTTATACTACCATATGTGCTTTCACTTGGAGAAATGCAGGAATAAAGGAACGAATGTAGTAGTTTTGGCTTTTGGAATCTGGATGAGAATGTATGCACTGGTAATGTTGACTTTTTTTGCAGTATCGAACTCTTGGAAGAAGCTTTTTTTTTTTTTTTTTTTGGCAGAGGTTTCATTTTTAGCTGCTCTCTGCACCATATCTCATCTAAAGGACTGAAAAGAACTTTTTTCACTGGCGTGGAAGTGAATCGTGTAGCGATCTCAGCTTCAAAAGATTTAGTTTGATCATGAGCTCAAAGTGAGGAAGAGATTCAGCACATTTCAAAGAGGAGAAATCAAGAGCAGGTAAGCCCACGAATCTCACACGGGCTGAGATGATCTGAAAGTTTCAGGACTCGATGCCGAAATCCAGCGGAGACGATTGCTTCTGGTAAACGTACTGCGATGGGATTAAATGGCCCGTCACCTCTCTTCCATGGCGTTATGCTTATTATGCCAGCGCCACGACCATGTACACAAATGTTCAGTAAGAAGATTGGTGCGCTCACTGGAGTCAGCAAGTGCCCGGGAAAAAGCGAAGACACTTTTCTGTGACAGCGTGAGTCTCATATCTCCTAGGTAGCGGGAGTTAATAAAGTAATAAAGCGCTGTAGCGGTGCGTGTGTGTGTCACAGTTTGATACCCTCAGACAGCCGTCCTCTCAGCCGCTCTGATTAAGGCCACGAGGTTACACCAATAGGCAATCATCACCCGGCACATAACTCAGACAGAACTGCCCTCGCTCACTATCTCTCTGCCTCTGTCCCTTTTCCTCACTCTGAGTCACTTTCTTTCATTTCTTGTTGCCTGTCTTTCACATCATGGGCTGAAGGATAGCCAGGTAGGCAGGTAGGTAGAGTGATGTTTTTTTTTTCTTCCTTTTTCAAGTCCTTTCAGCCTTCTCAGGCTTTTAAATTTGTGTGTGTGTGGGTGAGACCCTTGCTTCATGCATTACCTTCTTTTGTGTGGTTACTTTCATGATAAACCTGGACGGTGTCTACTACTGAAGTCATTTATGGAGGAGAATGACCAGCAGGTTTTCTTGGGCCGCATTGGCGCCGACGCGGGCTCTGCTTTTTCTCTTTGAGCTCTGATGCTGGGAATCAACTGTTGCTTGCAGCATTTGCGGTGTGCGTGTAGCAATCGTGCTAGTCTGTGCCTGTGGCCGGACCTCTTCTGCACCAGTTGAGGATGGTAAAGCGAAGTGTGATGCATGTAGGTACAGTATACAGCGTATTTTTTACAACACTTAGTTCATTAATTATGACTCAGTTTTCTTTTGGTTGTTATTAATACTCTGTACTGCCACAATGTGGTATGAACAGTTACCCCGTCGTGAAGGTGCTGGATTTCGGGAAAGTAGTCTTTGTGCTGGGTTTGAATGCAACGTTTCACAGCACATGAGTCAGCTTTGCTTTGTTCGAATTCTTTCATAAGAGAACACGGTACACTAATGAATGTTTTTTTTTCATGTCCAAAAACAGCCCAAAACAAAGCCTTTTAAGTGGCGCGTAAGTTCAGCGACATGTACTGTATAAGTTAAACCTTAAAGTAGCCGGTAATGGTGCCTAGTTTCCTGATCTTCTTCTCAGAAAAAAAAGACCTGTGTCTTAGAGTCATATTTCAAAAACTAGTCTTGTTCCTATGCAGACAGGGACACTGGGGAAGTCTGATAACTGAAAGGTACGTCAAGGTGAACGTAGGTTGGTAGGTACGTGTGAACGTGAGCTGTTTTTTTTTTTTCTTTTTTTTTTCTGTTTTCTATATTTAGTATCCGTACTGCATGTGTTATAACCGTAAAGCCAAATACCTCTACATGTGACACAGTGGAGCGTGTGTGTGTGTGTGTGTGTGTGTGTGTGTGTGTGTGTGTGTGTGTGTGTGTGTGTGTGTGACTGTTCCCTTTCTCCTGGTTACTTGAGTGTATCAGCGGCTATCCTCCACTGTCCCCATTAATTAAGCTTCCATAATCAGCACTGCTCCCCAGGGGATAAGCAGAAAAATAATTAAATTGACCAATTAGTATAGCCAGTGAAGCCGTTATTCGCTCATTTTGGTCTTCATTCTTCGTTCATACTATACACCAACCACCTTTAGTGGTGCAGTCTGGTCTAATTGTATAGCTGCTATATTTATGGATAGATTTTTCTGAATGTCTAGAAACACATCTCAGGTTATTTCATTTAGATGATATCAGTGTGTTCACAATAAAGTCTTTTTGCTGGCACTTGTTTGCGAAGCCCTGATTAGTTATTCGAACACAAAAGCAGTGCTCTACCTTTCATTAGTGGATAAATGCTATTAGCTGCATATGTGAGGCCGTTCGAGTCAAACCGGGACTTTTGATTGTGCAGAATAACAACACAGTTATGAGAGTAAAAACTCTATTTTTATATATAATCCCCCGCTACACTAAGGCACGTATCCCAGTGTTTCACTAGTGCTTAGATAACATTCAGATAGCCTTCCATCTGAAACGCCGGCCTCCCAGGAACTCCTTTAACTCCGATAACTCACAGACACGTCCCTGTAATGCGCAAGTGGTGTCTGTGAATGATTGTGCGTACTGTTCCCACAGACAGACACCTCTCTACGTGAGTTGACGACAAGTTATCCGTGGATTTTCAAGGATCCACTCCCTGTATGTTAAAGGGAACGACTGCAGTGAGCTCAGAGCCACCTCGGCCCGGGATTGCCTTTCACAGACATACACACCTTTTTCAAACTTAACTGCTGCTAAGAGTCTCATCACCATTCTGTGCTTTAAGTCTTCTATAAATGTCCATCGCTTTTTACGCCTTCACTCAATTTTCAAAAGTCCTTAATATGCCCCTCACATGCATATTAAGTATATTCATGGTTTCAGAGTGTTGTTTCAAACTAGCACCCCACCAGTACACAGGTGAATTTTCATCTTAAGCAGCGAAATAAGTGTTGGACTCGACCTCAGAAAATTCAGTTTCTTTTTTTTTTCCTCTCTCCCTCATGTTCCATCTCATGTTTTTTATGTATTTTATGTGCCTTTTCTTTTTATTGTAAAAGCATTCACTTTCATTGTAATGTTTTTCAGTACTGTACGAGCGTCCGAAATGTACTTCTGTCATAATGGGACTGTATTGAGCATGTATATGGAGAGGGTTTGTTTTATTTTTATGGATTATTAACTCTCGTGTGCATTTCATAGAATGGGAATCCTGCCCGGTCGCAGCATGTTTAGAGTCTGCTCGTAGCTCCTGGGTGTAGGCCAGTCATTTAGGGATCTCCCATCTGCTGTGTGGAAGTTGTGAACGATTTCGACCGTAGGCTTGTGTTTTTGGTGTACAGTAAGTAAAAAACGCCAGCAAGCAGTGAAGCAATTTTCATCAGAATTTACAAATCGTGATGAGACTCAAGTAGGCATACGATAAGGTTGTAAACTGTGGTGTCTGTATTTATGGCTTTTTAAGACGTAGTTCTACAGTATCTACAGATCTACATGTTTCAGGCGGCTTATCGATGGTCATTCTTGACAACTGTATTTAAGAATCACAGTGAATCAGGAAAACGTAAGTTTTAGGATGGTATAATTTGTTCTGTGATTAGTTATTGTCATCTATAAGCATCATCCACAAGTTTTTGAATATTGGGATTAATGAATTTATTAATGCATTCATCCACCTTCTATATCCTGTGTACAGGGTTGTGGGGGTCTTCAGACCTTGAGCTTAATCTGCATGTCTGCGGACTGTGGGAGGAACCCGAAATTAATGATTTTAAGTCAGAATATTTGAAGTAATATATGTACTGTATAATACACCACACATACACTTTATCGCAGGTCTCTCCATGAGATCCGTAGACCCTTGCAGCACGCCACAGATCTATTAATAATCACTGTTGGTGATTCGTGCCCTCATCGTACCAAATCGCAACGCTGGCGTATTTCACCTTAGCACCGCCTACAGTGCCTCTACGCCCCTGCTAATGACGTTCGAGCCTCAGCGTAGTGATCGGTAGTAAAAATAGTGGAAAAGTGGGACCCAGGCTTTGTGCTGGCGATTTTGCAGCCTCAGCTTGTCTGTCGAGTGTCTAATTAAGCAGATTTCACGCTTGTGTGGTCACTTTGACAAGGAGGTGACAGAAGATGACTTCAGGCTAATTGCTCCAGACAGGACACGCGGCCTCCGAAGTCTGCTGCGGTTCCGAAGGCCGCAGTCAGGAATATTTCCATTGCTCTCGTTTACCCTTGAAGGGGAGACCCGTCTTGCTTGTTTATTGGCAGAAAGCAAGGCAGCCATTGATTTTCATTAAGTCCTGTCTGTGGCTGGCATAAAAGATGATTTCGGTCTGTGCCGTTTGAGTCTCTCTCTCTCTCGCAGCCGGCTGCAGGAGCCACGCTGCTCACGCCCTTTTGTCAGAATCCATGCTCTTTGCACAACAATGGCTGATCTCCTCTCGTCTGTGTGTTTGCACACGCTGACTCATGTTTGCCTGCATCTGCAAACTAAAACCACTTTGCGCCATACACTGCTTACAGAGTGCTCGTATTCTCCCAGCACTGGTTATCACCTGTCCCGCTTTGTGTGTCCAGGTTCCTGTTTGGGCTCGAGCTTTAAGCTGTGATAATATGTACATATGCAGATGAGGGGCGTTATCTTTGCGGGGTTATCTCCATTCACACTGTCTAGCATCAGCCAGTTCATTTACTCAGAGCCTTAAATATTCCATTTTAGTTTATTTATTAAACTGTAGCCTTTAGGTTTTGCTAATAGAGTTTTTTTTTTTTTCATTTTAAGATTTTCAGGAAAGAGATGCTGACACAAATGACAGAAAAGTACGTGTTTTATTGGCTCTTTGTGCGTACAGCCTGGGAGATAAAACTCAGTTACTTGTCACAGGTACCTTACAGCACAGCGAAATGATTTTTTTCCCCACATTTCCCAGTTAGTAAGCTGGGGTCAGAGTGCAGGGTCAGCTAGGATACAGCGCCCCTGGGGCAGACGGGGGTTAAAGGCCTTGCTCAAGAGCTCAACAGTAGCAATTTCTCAGTACTGGGGCTTGAACCCCTGACCTCAGAGCCTTAACCGTTTGCGCCACCACTGCCCACATCTTAAGGCACCTGTGAACTGCTCCTTCATCCACACTTGACAACCTCTTGCATACACTTTAAGAAACGAGGAATTTCTGTCGCAATTTATAGCAGTGACATTCTTTTGTGCCGGAATCACCATCTCCTCCTTCTGAAGTTCCTCTTCTAGAAAGATGAATCAAAAGCTCACATTTTCCATATACCTGTGATTTATTTATTTGTTCATTCATTTATTTATTTGTGTTATATTTCAGTATTCTAAAGGAGTAGTTCCTTATGAACCTCGTGGAAGAACGTAATAGATGGTTCCACTTTGTCCGAGTGAATGCGGGGACGTCCCGAAGCCTTGGAAGTTTATCTAACCTTGGCCCAGTTATTCCTCAGAAGGCTCGAGGAACGCTCATTAATCCACTCCTGTTCTGATGATTCTCCTGCTCTGTTTTGTATGTTGCTGTCAGGCCGAGCCCGAGGGCTTCTCCCACTTCCACCTGTATGTGTGTGCTGCTTTCTTGGTGCACTGGAGGAAGGAGATTTTGGAAGAGAAGGACTTCCAGGTGAGTTTGGAAATACTACTATAGTACAGTATGTCTCTCTCTCTCTCTCTCTCTCTCTCTGTTTATTTGTGTGTATGTACTGTATGCATGTGTGCAGTGTTGTGTGTTGTCTCTACCATGCCTCTCTCAACTCCCAGAGCTGCAGTGTCCTCGTTCAAGCCCCTCTATCCTCATTAACTCTGGGGGTCACTGGGTCGTTGCAGGTGCATTAGCGTGATGACTGTGGCAGCTGCTTTAAGGTGACATTGGGTGGCTGTCCCTTCACTCCCCTTTTCTCTCTGTCTCTCTCTCTCACGCTTTCTCTCTCCATCCACAAGATAAATGTTAAGTTAAGAGTTTAGATGAGGAAGATTTGTGAGTTTCTGAAGTCCCCCTTGGATACTTATGCCCCGAGGCAGCACCAGGTTGTACCCACTAACCGTCTATGACTTTATCTCTAGGTCAGTGTTTTCCAGCCCGGTCTTCAGGGACCCTTACATGGTCTGCATTTTGTCCCCCAGCTCCCACCCCAGCCAAACCAGCAATTCGGTGTTTTTTTCAGAGTGCTCGCAGAGCTCCGGGGACAGGTTGGGGAGGAGGCTGCTTTAAGTTGATGTCTAACTGTACCACACACACACACACACACACACACTTATTAGTGCTCTTTTTTCAACTCAGTACACACCAATTAGCACATTTCTCTCTTGCCAGCCTTGTATGTCAAACACTTATACTTTACTTTGTTCCCTTTTGCAGCGTCTTGCCTCACTAGCCTCTTGTTCTTCATGCTTTCTTCCTTCCTCTCTGCGTTTCTCTCTTTCGCTTCTTCTCTCTCGCTCTACCCGGTGTGTTTATGGATTCCGAACGAATGCCTGAGTATGCATGTATTTGAGTGTGTGTGTGTGTGTGTGTGTGTGTGTGTGTGTGTGTGTGTGTGTGTGTGTGTGTGTGTGTGTTTTTGGGAGGGCTGTTGAATATGCAGTATCAGTGTCAGAGGTGCATGGTGTATGTGGTGTGTTAGAGGCCAAGCGGTTGATTGATTGTGTTTACAGTGTCCACTGATTCAGTATGATCTTCTGCAGCAGCACTGCAGCAGCCAACCAGCGAGTGTGCTTTGGCTTTCACAGAGCCACCCATAAGCAAGGGGGCACATACATCTGTCTCTGCCCTCCTCAGGTCTCCCGCATCAATACAGAATCTCTCTTTCACATTAGTCTCTGTTCTCGTGCACTTACTGTAGGTCACTGCTTAATTTAACCCATTAAAGACCCGGTTTATTCCTTACTCATTTATTTTAATGGATATTATTCAGTAACAAAACTGAAGCACTGAATATGAACTGTATGTTTACATTAACAGTCCAGATCCGGCAACCGGTTCTGAGGTAAAGAGGCACAGACGAGGCAAGGCGTGGCAAGGCGTCTGCATATTTTCAAACTGCTGTTCGTGACGCGTCACGCGGCAGTGTAGCGCCCCCAATAGCCGAGCGCCACTGGTGCCTACGAGTAATCGAGAGCACGGTTAATTCTGCTCCTTTAGCTCAAGGCTCAATGGCATCATCACAAATTTGCCTCTCAAACTCCCAATGATAACACGAATGCTTTTCTTTTTTCCGTTGATATTTTCCGTATTTAACCAACATCAGAGCTTCGGATATTGTCGGATATTTGATACTAATCAAAAAGGTGCTACCCTGACAGTAGCCAAGTGGACTCTCTGCTAGTGATGGGTCGTTCATGAACGATTGGTTCTTTTTAAATTCATCTTTAACGTGACTCAGAAGAACGAGTAGTCTTGGAGAGTGATTTGTTCATTTTCTACTGGGCGCGCATGCGCAAATCATTGCAAAACCTTCGGTGGTTATGTACAGAAAACAAAAATGAGTAGCAACCTGTGAGTCTTTGGTCCGAATCGTTCGTCCTTTTATCACGTGACTCCCATAGACGCTATGTAGTGCAATAGATTCAAAAGAATGAACGACTCGGACTAGAAGATATGAGAGGTGAGCTGCTCATTCTGTATCATAATGTGTCCTTAGCTGCATTGTAATATTTTCATTTCTGGAACTATAGCCAAAATGTGTGTATGTAGACCTGTGTTTATAGAAAATTGTAAAAGAAATAAAAAATTCTGATCAAAAGAACGAAATGAACTAAATGACTCAGAAAAAGATTCATTAATTTTGATGAACAAGATTCAAAGAATCAAGTCACTAATATGATCCAAACTTCCCATCACTACTCTCTGCAAGCTCCCTGTGTGTAATTATAAAAAAAATAAAATTATAATAATAAAAACAGCAAGGAAGAGGAAAAAAAAAGAACTCTGTTTGGTGATGTGTTTTAATAAGTTATGTTATGTTATGTTCTTATTACATGCATGATGCATGTCGTGTCAGGGTTGTAAGCATAATGCAAAAGATAAACAATCTGATTCTAACTCCAATGTCTCTTGTGCCATGTTAAAAAAAAGTGTTTTATTTGTTAAAACTTTTATTTGATTTTGCAGTTTCTCATAATCACACTCCAAGAACTAATACACAATCTTGTTTCCTTTTGTAATTTCTTAGCACTTCATTATGTAAATCTAAAAAAAAATCCTTTTACTTCAGCATTTCCAACAATACCTATCCTGCTTTTATTGAATTGCATGGATACAGCATTTCACCAGTCAACACTCTGCATTGGAATCATACCCACATCCTGCATGCATGATATATAATCCATCGACCAGCCATAACAATAACATCACCACCAGTGATCATCAATTATATAGCAGTTAACTGGTGACAGGATCATGGGCACCCAAGGATCATCTCCAGTATGCCTGTAGGGAGCAAAGGCTCCCCCGCCCAGTCCAGTGCCACTGGAAAGCCAATATGGTGCGAATTACTGATAAAAACAACAGTGCTGTTTGTGACAGAAAGCATCAGTGACAACCCACTTAGATATGTTTGGGGCTGAGCAGGTGAAGAGTTTAAGATTGTTGATCTGGCCTCCAAATTCCCCAAATCTCAATCCATTCAAGCATCCGTGAAATGCGCCTGACATACACGTCTGATCCGTGGAAGCCCCCACAAGGAGAACCTACAACGAGGAGAACCTACAACCTACTGTAGGTAGTTTTAATATCAATACTTTCTTATGTTAGGGCTGATCAGGGTACTTGCTGAATGCACTGAAAACTAACAGTCTAGCTTAGCAATTTTTTTGGTTTGTTTTGTTTTTGTTTTTATAACCAGCAATATACCCACATAGTTGCAGCATGGAAAAGTTATTTCCAGAGGAAAAAAAAAAAAACTGCAGATCCAGCAACAAGGAGAAGAATGTAGAACTGTCAGCTGTGCACGCTGTTTAGGCAGACATCACTTTTTCCTGAAGCACACACTGACTTTTTAAAGTCTCATCCACAGCATATGATTGACAGGAAGACCTTCTTGACAAGGGACTTGCAAAATTGGAAATCCAAAAAAAAATCTGGAAAATCTGCTATAAGTTTTGCCCTGAGAAACAATACTCAGTTATAATAACTTTTTTTAATGTTATTTTGTGAAAATCTGACAAACTGTAGGAACAGACGTAAACAGGCGTTGACTTGAATACGTCAGAATTAGGATTTACTCATCATTTTAAAAAAAAAGTGAATGCAGTGTGTTAGGAGCTCCAGGTTAGCTTTGTCTTAAAATAAATGGCGAGCAGCACAGCAATTAAAGCAAATGGAGTGTAGACATTAAAAAAAAGAAAGAAAGAAAATGAACAGTGCGTTGGTGTGGTGCAGTCTGACAACAGCAATTTGCCAACACTAACAATTTTATTATTTATTAAAGAATGACACATTGTACTTTAGTCTGCTTATGGTTGCAGTTAATATTTTGATGCACCATTTTTTTTCTTTTTTTTCTTTAAGGACCTGTTATCACTTATGTTCTACCAGATGTAAACAGTCATCCCCTGCAGGCGTTCTGTTCTCTCTCAAATGAAATTAATGACAAAAAAATACAGCTTGTCATGTTCTATAGAAAAAAAGGAAGATCTGTCTGTTACAAAAGTGATTTATTATAATTCAAGGTGAAATAATATACTGTGCTATTTAAATCACAGCTGAGTAAAAGTGTGTGTTCGTCTCCCACAGGAGGTGTACAATAGTAGGAGTTCCTGTGCTCACCCTCTACGCTGTGCTGTACTGTACCTGTACTGCCCTTGCTTATCAATCTTTATCTAATTCCTTTCCCGTGGAAATTTAATAACTGTCCCGAGTCGACCATTAAGGACACCATTTGCCTCCGTGGACAGCGATACGCAAGTGCCGTAATAGCGTGTAGGTTGAAACATGATAAACCGTACGGTTCTGCTTCGTCCTTAATCAGGATTCTCACACACTCCCTGGCCTTGTGATCCCAGACTGCTATAATAGATTGTTAATGGGCTGTTTTGAAAGTACCCTTTGAAAACTCTTTCAGGGACAGCTATAAATCTTTGCAAAAGCCCAATGCAAACAATTACAGTAAAATGACAGTTCTGTAAAATTCATTACTTTGTGATAAGTGTGAAATGGAGACTGAGGGGAAAGA